>CM028347.1:44089029-44161901 GCA_016618105.1 Dendrobium huoshanense
ACCAACCTACTTTTTCATTCCTTAACTCAAATGCCTGTATAATTCAACATGTTCTTCGAACCTCCATCATACCCAAAGGTGGCGATCGTATCAATCTGACCCCGACCTTATCCATCGCTACATATCTTATTATGTCCAACATTAAGTTTGATGAGATTGATTTAATTAGCAAATATATCCACCACATGACTTTTGTTCGTTTACCTACCACTCGACGGAAACAGAATCTGGCTCTTGGTCACCTAATAGGATATATCCTCCACAATAAATATCAATTATCATACCCTAGTGAACCCGACATTCTTCCTATTTTTTATACGGATGCTTCCTTCCTTATTCTCTTTCATCGGGGACACGAGCCTGAAGAACCAGTCTTTGATGAATAAGAAGGAGAAGATGCCCCAGCCGCAGCTCCAGCTCGACCACGACGCCATGCCGCACCCCGAGCACCTGCACCAGCGCCAGCCAACCCTAATGATGATTTAGTCGCAAGCTTTGTCCAGCTGCAGACTCGTCTCGACATGCATATTCAAAAACAACATCAGCAACACGAGACTGATATGCAATAGTTTGGAGAACGTTTTACTGCAATTGATCACCGCTTCGATGCTCTATTTCAATATATTCAACCAATCCACCTCCACCACCACTGATCAGGACCCGTCTGCTTAGATTGTTTGTGTTTGCATTGTAGTTTTTCTTATTTTGCTTTTTGCCTTTAGTTGCACCTCCTTATTGTGCTGTCAAAAGGGGGAGAAGTTTGTTGTACATGTTGTTATGCCTGTTATCTAAATGTATTCCTTTTGTTTTGTACTTGCTTTTGGTATCCTATTTTTTTTCTCTTGTGTTTAAATTTTAAAAAAAATAAAATATTATAATATATATAATATATATATATATATATATATATATATATATATATATTATATATATATATATATATATATATATATATATATATTATATATATATATATATATATATATATATAATATTATTATTATATATATATATATAAAAATAAAAGAAATGTTCTTCGTTCTTACTTACAACAACAAATTATTTGATATCATCAAAAAGGGGGAGATTGTTGCAACCCATGACCCCGAGTTTGAGATTTTTTATGATGCCAAATAATGAGTGTTTTGGAACAACTTTTCATTGAATATTATTTTATTTGCTATTGTCCTTGAGTACTAACATTTCAGGAAGATCACAAGTGACTCAGGATGAAAGGAAGACTCAAGACCGGGTAGATTAAGAGTATGAGTCAGACATTGTACTTTTCTATTTATTTTATTTTTACTTTATTGAGTCTGGCCACAAAATGCATAAGAGCAAGAGCAACCATGCACACACACAGGGGGAGAGTTTGTTTTTTAACTGCAAAATATAATTAAATTTCTTCTATGGAGATCGTACTGTACGATTGTAATTCGTACCGTACAATCC
Source organism: Dendrobium huoshanense (assembly GCA_016618105.1). Taxonomy (NCBI): domain Eukaryota; kingdom Viridiplantae; phylum Streptophyta; class Magnoliopsida; order Asparagales; family Orchidaceae; genus Dendrobium; species Dendrobium huoshanense. The sequence goes on from CM028347.1 coordinate 44,090,482, forward strand.
AAGCTATGTGGACGATTCTGTGAATAGATCGTACTGTACGAATATATTCATATTGTACGATATGTTCAGATCCAAAACCCTAGTCGTAGTTTAGTTTAAGTAAGTGATTTTGCGCCGTTCGTACTATACGAACCTGTTCGTACTGTACGATCTATTTTAAATACTTACTTAAATTAACCAGTGATTAGTGCATGTAATCCATGCCTAATTATATTTTGAACATCATACTGTATGATCGTGATCGTACCATACGATGAACAGAGACGATAACTGGTCGTCAAGACCATCATCCTGTACGAATAGTATTTTGTGGATCGTACCGTACGATATTATATCGTATAGTACAAATTGTTTTTAAACTATTCATACATCTTCGTACCAGGACGAAGTCTGTTTATGAAGATCGTACTGTACGATGTTGAATCATATTGTACAAATAGTAACGACTACTTTTGAAATCAGAGGTTTTTGGAGCCCGTTTTAGATGTTAATCTTGTCTTTTTTTAGTAAGATTTTACAGAGAAGGTGAACGAGATTAGAGAGGGATTCCAAGGGAGAGAGCTCTAGAGAAGTTTTTTAGGGTTGAGAGAGGAAGGAGAAGGTGAGCGTTGTGAGGGAGAAGAGGTGTGAGGGAGATCACATGGTTGCTCCGAACTTGCTGCATCTTGCTCCTCCTGTGGCCCTAGAAGAATTTGAGGGAGGATCTCCAAGGGAAAGGCTCGTCTACATCTGTGACCTCAAGGTTCTCTGCCTTCTCCAGGAGGGAGAAAAACGAGAAGGTTCTCTACCGTCGCCAGGAGGGCGAAAACATAGTTTGACACTCCGCCACGACGGGTTGGTGAAAGGGAGGTTTGTAAATGCTTCTCCGCCATGCCGAGGGGGGCAAAAGGAGAACTATTTTTGGTAGTGAAAATCCCAGAGCGGAGGACTCCGGGGAGTGGACGTAGATCATATTTTGATCGAACCACTATAAAAATCCTTGGTGTGTTTTTTCCTTATCGTCATTTACTTTTGCTTGCAATTATATTTTCATAATTATTGCGTAGTGAAATTTGTGGAAGAAAATTTGTTTAAGTTTTTGTTGTCAAATTTCAAAAATAGCAAAAAAGATTAGAACTCATGCTTAGGGTGACTTTTTATTGAGAAAAAGTTTTTCATAATTCACCCCCCTCTTGTCATTTAGTAATTTCAAGCGGGAGCGGGAGCCTCCTCCTCCTCAGCCCCCCGAGGTTCCTCATCCCTTGGGTGGAGACGAGTACTGTGAAGGGTATTGAAGGAACTGTTTGAGTAGAAGAGAGTTGGGAGGTTGGGAGGAGCAGGATATTGAAGTTGATATTTGGTTTCAAGGATATAGGCTATGAGGTGTCCTAAAGCCAGATTGGGTTTCCTCTTATGACCTGGATCGCGAATTATGGTTAAATGATCAATGTATCAAAAAATTAAGTCAGTATTATTAAATTCTATATGATCCATGATGTAAAAAGTAGTTAGAGAAAGTAGAGGAGTGATATGAATTCGGTCTTCAGCTTTTGGAATAATGGAGGTTCGAAGGACATGCTGAATTGTCCTAGCATCTTTGACTAAAGAGCTAGTCTCTCCAACATGAAAATGTGCATTGGTCTGGCGAAGGAAATGATTTGTCGTGGACCAGTCAAAGTCAGGATCTGAGATGATTATATGCAGCTTATCTGCACTGGTGGATAGTTACAATAGGTCAACACAGTCCTGATATGTGATTTCGACCGGACGTCAATTCACATAGGAGGTCAGGGTTGTAAAAGTAAGATTTATGAGAAAATTTGCAAAGAATTCACGAAGAAGCTTAGTATGAAAGGGGACAGTGAGAGAAAGAATGTAATAAAGAGAAGTGTGAGCAAAGAGATCCAGAACCGGATACGAAAGGTGGACAGGATTAATTATTCTGGAGACTGTTATCCCACATTCTTTATATCGATGGTAAGCATCTTCATCTTCTGCCTTCTTGAAATGAGGGTCAATCCTAGCTCTCGAAGAAATCTCAAAAGTTTGTCGGAATCACTTCCCACCAGCCATAGCAAGAGACTAGTAAGAAAACAAAAGAGAATAGGAGGTGTGAGGTGAAAAACATGGCTGGAATGGTCTTAATTTAAAGAAACAGCCATATCGACCAGGCCGATTAGTCATAAAGGTGGTCCGATCGGCTGGGCCGATCAGATATCGGCCAGGCTGATTAGAGACAGGCGATCGTTCCGAGGAGTCAAGCCAAAGGACCGTTAAAAAAAGAAGATCATCCAGGCCGATTAGGTGTATCATCCAGGATGATGCACAATAATTGATCGTACCGGCCGAAGTTAAAATATTTTAAATCTGTTCCATGTGTATCGTCCAGGACAAACAGTGGATCGGCCAGGATGATTGTCCAATAATGAATCATCCTGGGCCGATTTTAAAGATTTAAACGTGCTGACACGGGATCGTCCAGGACGATCTAGTGTATCGGCCAGGATAATGACCATAAAATGCATCGGCCAGGACGAAATATGTTATCGGCCAAGACTATCAACAGAGTTCGATCATATCGTCCAGGATGATAAATTATCGTCCAGGATGAAGAGTTACTGCAAGCACAAAAAAGTTCAGCATATGGAAATTTGAAGATAATTTATCCTATTGTCCAGGACAATATAAGAATCGGCCAGGATGATGTGATAAGAAATTTGAATCCAAGGAAAAGATGTTGATGATCAAAGCTCTAAAAAATGACTCATGATACAAAGCTAGAAACAACAATAAAAAAGGCTAAAAGAGAACAAAAAAATAAATAAAAGAAAGGAAAAATTTTCTTGCTTTTGGTTTTATTTATTTATTTTTTTTTAGCAAAGTATCCATATGACTAATTTCTCAAACAATTAAATTTCAGAGATTCAAAAAATCAAAGAGTTAACAAGTCAAAATCTGAAAAAGGTCGAATATCCGATCTTGTTAAGCCCTAGCTCGGACTTCTTTCAGGGCAATAATCATCCTTTTAAAACCAAAAGGTTTAACTCAGAAAAACTTTACTGGGTAAAAAGAAGATCCAATCAAAACTTGGTTACAAAGAAAATATCTTATAAATAATATACCAAAGTAATTTGTCTCAATCATGGAATTTGAAATCAAGCCTTTGAAAGCTTCAAATAACCAATGAGTTCTCTAAGTTTTAAGAGTTTAGAAAAGAGATAATAGCTTTTATTTAGGGGGCTCATTTTATGCCTCTTGTATCTTTGATTTGGCTCTTTGAGCATCTTGATTTTTGATATACATTTGTGTATATATATTTTTCATTTCAAATTTGCATTTTTTTTTCACTTTTCATCTTAATTCTTTCAAGCTAAACTCTCTTTAACAAAAACCCTTAAAAAGATTCTTAGTTGTGAGTATATCCTCCAAATATTAGAGAATATGAGCTCTCTCTCTAACATAGGGAAGAACAAGCCACAAAATAAAATCATAATCATGTGATAAATATAATTGCAAAATTTCATTTAACTTGAAAGATATATAAGAACTTTGGATATTATGCACAAGATAGATTATTGTAGCAAGATAAAAAGAATCTTAATTTCAAAAACCAGTAGACTTTTGTCTAAAAAAGAAGATTATGTCACTAAAAAAGGTTAGAGGGAGGGAAACCATCAACAGTGTTTCTCCCTTTGACCGATTTAGATATGATAATCAACGGGTTTAAATCTCCAAAATTTATAAGCTTGAAAATATAATTATATAGAAAACCAATCATAAAAGCAAAGCGAGAACAAAACAATCTAAAACAACAAAAAGCTAGCATACAACAAAAAATAACACAACCAATTAAAAAATATTTCAAGAAATTATGAAGCAGCAAGTTTAAGAAATTTTGAGATGCGAGCCTCCATATGTCCAATTATCCTATGCTCCCATGAGGTCTTTGTTGAGAGCACACCTGCAAAACTCAACAACAATCAGATTTAGAAACCCAAACTAGTTTGGGTCCCTTCTTAGGAAAAATAGAATACAATGTAGGTGTGGTATGCTGTGAATCATATACCTTAGGTCTCCACACCCAATGTGTACTACGGTGAATGGTGCAAGTGTGTGAGATGTGTCCTAGTATGCCACATGAAAAATATCTAACTCCAGGAAAAGGGTTTCTTAAATGGTTTTACTTATAATGCCTTTTCCTAGGTCTTGGCTTTTGATCAAGGGTAGGCATCATCCAAGTTTTCTTAAGTGTATCCAATTCATTTTTAATCCTCAAGTTTGTATTTTTTAGAGCATCATTCTCAACCCTCAAGTTTTTCTCTTTCTCTTTAGATTTCTTAAAATCCGATTGAAGAGAGGTGTGTGAAACTTTTAATGCTTCATTATCATCAATTAATTCAGAGTGCTTTTTGTTCAAATCATCAAATTCATTAAGAAGAGCCATGTGATTAGAATCAATCATTGAATGATCTTTAAGAATAACTTCATACTCTTTTTGTAAATTTATAAGTTCCAATTTTAAGTTAGCATGAGTCTTCTTAAGTTTTTTATATGATGCATGAATTTTCTCATAAATCTCAAATAATTCATTATAGGTTAGTTTATATACCTCTTCCTCATCACTTTGCTCAAGATGATCTCCCCCCATTAAGCACAGGTTTGTTGTCTCTTCCTTTGGTTCAATCTTAGAGGAATCGGTACCAGATTCTACCCAGAACGCCTTTTGGACTCTCTTCTTTTCCTTACTAAACTTAGGTTTTTCCTTACCTTTTTCATTTGCTCGAGTGATCTTGAAGTGTAGGACAATCGGCTTTCACATGTCCAGGCTTCCTGCATTCATAACAAACAACATCAAAAGATCCTTTAGAATTTTTGTTATCCTTATCTTTTCTCTAATGATGCTTTTTCTTCTTCCTTAGAAAGTTTCTGAATTGCCTTGAGATGAAGGAAACTTCATCTCTTTCAGACCCGGAAGATTCAAAATCTGATTTGTGCGCCTTCAGTGCCACTGTTTTCTCCTTCTTCCTCTCACCTGCATCAAGATTTCTTTGATTCACTCCTTGCTCATAAGCAATGAGTGATCCAAGTAAGTTGTCAATCGAATAGGTGTTTAAATCCTTAGATTCAGTGATTGCAGTGATTTTAGCATCATATGATGAAGGCAAACATCTCAAAATCTTGTTCATTTTTTCATAGTGTGACAGTTCAACTTCCTAATGCATGCAGTGAAGTGACTATCTGTGTAAACCTAGTATACATGTCAGAAATAGATTCATGAGGTTTCATACAAAAAAGTTCGTAGTCATGCAAGAGAATATTCAAACGGGATTATTTAACCCATTAGTGCCTTCATAAGTGATACACAATTTATCTCAAATTTCTTTACCAGTTTTGCAAGTGGAGACACGCATGTAATCCTCGGACTTTAAAGCATAGAAAAAATAGTTCAAACATTTTGCATTCAGTTGAGCTAAATCTCTTTCATCGAAAGTCCATTCAGTGAAAGCAACTTCAGTTTTAACACAATTAATTTCACGAGAAGGTGGAGAATACCCTTCTTTGATAAGCATCCACATGCGATAATTAGTAGATTGTAAAAATGTTGACATGTAGGTTTTCCAGAAATCAAAAGGTAAGTTGTCAAACAATAAAGGTCGTGTAATTTAATAACCTTCAGTAGTATTTTTATTCCCAAAGTTAGCCATGGATCAAATTCAAAAAGTTTTTAAACTTAGTTTTTGAATCCCGCTTTGATACCACTTGAAAGTTTGTTAGGGATGTTAAGACATATAGAACTGGCCCAAGCTAACCAAGAGGGGGGGGGGGGGGTGAATTAGTATTTAAAAAAAAAAATTCATTTCACAAAGAAGTAAAATCACATAAACCAAAATCACACCACAAGAAAAATAAGTGCAGAAATTAAAGTGCGGAAGCAAGAAACAAGAACATAGAAATTTATAGTGGTTCGGTCAACTCGACCTATGTCCACTCCCCGGAGACTCCCTCCAAGTATTGCACTACAATCGTGACTCTCCTTTAGCTCCCACAGCTAGACGGAGAAGCCTTTACAAAGAACCTCTTTTTGCCACCCTGGCAAGGCAGAGAACCTATCTCCTTTTGCTTCCTCCTAAAGCTGGCAGAGAACCACTATCAGTTGCTGAATCCTTACCTCTACCGACCCTTCCACAGACAAGAAACTCTAGATGAAGAAGAAGCAGAGCGATCCTTGAAGCAACCCTTGTGAATCCCCTCACAAGCTCCCCCTCACAAGATCCTCTCTCTCTCTCTCTCTCTCTCTCTCTCTCTCTCTCTCTCTCTCACTCTCTCTCTCTCTCTCTCTCTCTCTCTCTCTCTCTCTCTTTCTCTCTTTCTCTCCTCAAGGTATTCTCAGTTCAAAGAAGCATCAAAAGATGTTAAAAAATGTTGAACAAGAGCCCTTAAATAGAAGAGATTCAAAGGAGCTCATTAATTGTAAGTTGCCGACAATATCGTCCAGGACGATATGGAAATCGTCCAGGATGATATGGAAATCGTCCTGGCCGATCAGTACAAATCTCAGAAGATCGGACAGAGCATCTCCCTGAATGCAAACTGGATGATTGAAAATTGGCTTGATCGTCCAGGACAATATCACGATCATCCAGGCCGATCAGTTCAAATTAGAGGAAAATTGTTCAGAGCATTGCCCTGAATTTGTGCTGGCCGATATTAATCATCCAGAAGTAACTAAGGTTTTTTGAATAGATCATCCTGGCCGATCCTACGATCGTCTAGGACGATGTGATCGTATCAATCATCCTTAATTACTTCCTTGATTTGTCTGATTAATTAAAGCATAATTGTGAATATTGTCCAGGCCAATAAAAGATCTTCTTGGCCGATTTCCAAAAATATAGAATATCTTAATTGTTTATGGCGGTAATTTCTTTCTGTTTTGATCCTATCATCCTGGCTGACACACATATCATCCAGGCTGATTTGCTAATGATGGCTGCCTTAATTAAGAACCCCATATTAGATTTTCTATTTTAAGCCAGATCGTCCAGGCCGATGTAAAAATCGTCCTAGCCGATTTGAGTAAAAATAGAAATTCTAAGTCTCTCAAGTGTGTGTGTGCGTAGGGTTACTTTGCATTAATCACACCAAAGATTACAATTGACTCAAGAAGGAAAAAATAAAATTAAAGACTGACTCAACCCTAATCTATTCCATCTTGAGCTGATTCTGATTTTTGTCCGATCTTTGGGTCCTGAAAAGTTAATAGAGAAAAAAGTAAGATTTGTTTGCTATCATCAAAATCATAATCCAAAAATAGATTTGTAACACATTAGACATGAGCCAAGAATAAAGAATAATTAGAAAAGGTGATAGTGGGCACCCCTATCGAAATCCACTTCTAGCATTGACCCAACATGAATGAGCTCCATTGATCACTAAGGAGAAGGCAGGATATTGTACAGATTCCTTGATCAATTTTGTAAAATAAAGGAGGGAAACCAAGGTAATCCAGAGCATTAGACAGTGTTGGCCAACCGATGGAATCATAGGCCTATTCCATGGCTATTTTGAAGGATACTAAACTAAAAGATGATTTAGAGTACATGAACTTATGAAAAATTTGTTGAGCTATAAGAACATGATCTGATAGAGATCTCCCTTTTAAGAAAGCCACTTGCCCCTTGGTAATTAGCTTAGGAATTATGCAAGTCAATCTGATCAACAATACTTTGGTAGGAACTTTATAGACCGAATTGCACAAGCTTATTGGTCTGTAATTGGAAGGAATCATAGGATTACTTAGTTTAGGAATCAACACTATAAGGTTTCTTTCCAATCATCACACTTCTCGGCTGCATAGAAAAATTGTTGTAAAGCCTACCAAAAATCATCTATAATAATTGCCCAATAGCTTTTAATAAATGAGTATGAAATGCCATCATAGCCTGGAGCTATGTATCCACCGGTTTCCTTGATCTCCGCCTCTACCTCTTCTAACAATTGCTCAATAATTTGATATCCTCTTCTTCCAGCCACTTCCAAGGAATTGACCATCCTTCAAGCGACCAATCTCTTTCTCTCCATTTCCTTTTGAAGAATTGAAGAAGAACCTCTTCTATCTTTTACTGTTATTCCACTATACTTCCATTCTCACTTTTAATACTAAAGATAGAGTTAGAATTCCTCATTGCATTAGCAAATAATTGAAAAAATTTGGAATTGCAATATCCCTCAACCATCCACTTTACCTTTGCCAGTTGCTTCCACCAAGTGCTAAGTCAACCCAAAATAGAATTCAACTCATTAATCTTTGATTTGAGTATCCAAACTTCTTCAGCTGAGAGATGACCAACATTTGATTCTTTAGTTTGTATCTCTAAGATCTCCCTTTTAAGAACTTCCTTTCAATGATTTAAACTCTTCCACTTGGCCTTAATCCAATAGAATAAAGGATTTAAAGCTCTATTCATCTTATAGTTGAGAATTTGAGAGTAGCTTCTAGAAAATTTCCTATTCCAAGAATTCCTCACCACTGCAGCTGATGTCGGGATAGACGCCCACATATCTTCAAATTTGATAGATCTATTATTCTTAGCATAGGATTCAAATATATTTAACAGGATGGGGCAATGATCTGAGGCCTTACTAGGAAGGTGTCTAACCACCACATGGTTCAACAGGTTCATGGCCATTGAGTTTACAAAACATTTGTCCAGCCTTTCAAGAATTCGGTCCATACCAAATTTATTATTACACCACATAAACTTAGGTTCAACATATCCAACTTTATGGAGGTCATTGCAAGTAATGAAAGAGTTAATTTCTTTGGGGCCTAATGAGAATGTAAACCTTCTTCCACCTCTTTTATCTTCTTTAGAAAGAAGACAATTGAAATCTCCACCTATTACAATAGGGAAATTAACCCAAGAATATGCTTCTAATTTCTCCCACGACATTCTTCTTCTATAAACCTCTATGCTACCATAAATGGTAGCCACCCTCCATCTTCCATTATTAGGCATATCCAACTCCCCCATTATACATTGAGATGAATGGTCCAACACACTAAAAGATGAAAATTATATCTTCCAAATCACTAGAATACCTCCAGATAATCCTTCTGATGGGACATAAAAATAATCCCATCCACCGCCAATCAAAGAGACAACTTCCCTGCTGTCAATAGAGGACAACTTGGTCTTCAATAACCCCCCAAAAAATACATTGTAATCCTTCACAATCTCCATAAGATATAGAGAAGCTTTCTTTTTTCTAGCTCCTCTACAATTTCAAAACACTAAGGAAGACATTATTGGTTTGGAGGGGAAGGGTTCCCCACTTTTTCCCTTAGATCCCCATCCAATCTCCTACTTCTAGTTACCAACTTGATTGGCCAAGCCCTTTCAATTGCTTAACACCTTTCTTCTTAATGTTTGAAGAAGAATCTTCTTTCAATTTAACCTCTTCATTTATCACAATTACCCTTTCCATTTTATCATCATAATAATTTGATTTCTTTCTAACAGATTTTCCACGTGATGAATTAACATCCACAATCTCACCTTCCTTAGCAACAACACTTAGCACATCAAATTTATTAATATTATTTAAAATAACAAGAGATTTTATAGCCATACCAACTTCTGATCCCACAACCAGTTGTTTGTTTGGTCTGTTTTGAACTCCAACTTCATTAACAAACACCCCACCACCTGCATCTTCATTATTTGTTTCTAAAATTTTGTTTTTCCTTTCTACAACTCCTTTAACATTCATTTTCATCCCATCAAAAACTTTAGTACCAGCTTCCTCTTTAGTCTTCAATGTAGAATCCTTGTTGGTTTTCACAGCCACCTCTTTAGCTGTAGCATCCAAAATCTTCTCAGTAATAGTAATAACCGAGCTTCCCTTCCCTGTAACAGGATTTGGCCTCAATGAATCTTCATTTTTCCTGAAGCTTGCATTAACAACCCTTTTCTTTCCATAATTCACATGGACCCAAGGTCCATAACCTTCTCTATTGATCTCAACAACTTTAGAATTTGTTTTCAAGGCAGCCACATTCTTCTCCCTATTTACATCTTCAGATTTCATCTTTTCAGCTTGATTTTCTCTTTGTTCAATATTTTTGATAGATTCAACTTCACTTCTCGAATAGTTTTCTTTTAAATGTCCTATTTTTACACTATTGAAACAAAATATGGGAAACCTCTCATACTCTATGGATTGGAAAAACTTGCCCAAGTTGCCTTCAACCCACACTACCAAGGGTAACTATTCATCAAGCTTAACATGAACACATATCCTTGAGAATACCCTTCTCCCCCATTGAAACATGTTCCTATCAATTAGATAAGGAGTACCCACCGTAGATGCAATTCTACATACATTGATATCATCCCAACATTTTAAAGGCAGATTTGGCATCCGAATCCATATAAGTGCAGTCAAGCCTTTAAGTGAGGTCGGTGAGAATGAGGGAGACCATCTATCCATTCTGAAAATGTTCCCATTAACATACCAAGGTCCACTAATTAAAACCTTCTCCATAGCTTCAGGTTCATTGAAAGCATCAAGAACCCATTTCATTCCAAGTAAAGTCAAATGAAACTTCCAAAATAAGCCCCATTGCCTTCTCAATTATATACTTATGATGTGGAATGGAATATTGTCTCCAAAGATCGTTATTACCAGTGATTTCTAAAGTCTATTTGAATTAGATAATTCATTTTCATAATGCAGCTTCACAATTGAATCATTCTCAATAAAATCATCACCAAAGTTTAAACCAGCCACATTTAAATTGGATTTTTTTTCTTCTAAGCATTATTCAGCTCATTATTTGATTGATTTTTTGGAGCATCCAAGTTTACCTCTATTGAAAAGTAGCTGCCCAGCTCCCCTGCATCATAGTTACAAACCTTATTCAGGTCCATCCCTTTATTGATCAAATCTGCCATTCACGTGCTCCTTAGGAACATTAGATAAATCCTTCACTGACAATGTCTCCGAGATTACTTTATTAGGGCCTTGAAAAGCAACAAGATTTAACTCAGCAACTTCATTTCTCTCAGCTACAATAATGCCAGATTTATAAACAGCATTTTTTATTTGTCTCCATCTTCAAACTAGGAGGAGTAGAAGACCCACTAACATTTAGAACTTCAGAAATGGATTCATGGATAACCGAAACCTTAGATTGATTTGTAATGAAATTCTCCATTACAACATTTTTCCCTTTCCCCACCACTTTAGTTTGTTTTTTTGAATTCAATAACCTGTCTTCATTAATAATCAGAGGTCTTTCCTTCTTAAACCTGGACTTTTGGTCTTGATCAAAGTCTGAATCTCCAAAAGCAGAGGTGAAGATCCAGATAGTAGATGAAAGATAACACCGGCTAGGTTTGATGATATCCTCTACACTCCTCCTTGAACTTATAGAATTGCTTCCATAAACATTGACCAAACATTTTTATGAAGTGGATCCAATGTTCCTTAAATTCTCATAGTTGTCACTCCAAAGGAATTAATGAAGAAGCACTATAAAGACTGATATTGACTAAGTGACAAAACTCAATTATTATCATCATAGATGTACTATTTATAGATAAACAAAAAAAATGGAATCTGGCACTGTGGCATTCTAAAAACTTGTATTATAGCACCAATAAAATAAACTAACACCACATCTCTAAAGAATTTTATCATATATGGTGCTTGCTAATGTGGAACCACTTTTTATCTTAACATATAGTGAATTCTAAAGTTTTTTTTCTTTTCAATAATACTAGACCTCAAGATTTGTCTAATATCATTGAGTTTATTCAATATAGAGTTTTTTGGAATTAGGTATGAAATAATGATGTATGGCATATTTTAAGATTTATTTAATTATCTAAATAAAGCTATTTACCTATTTTTTAACAAAATTTACTTCAAACCTCTTGAATATTCTCCAAAGGTCGAAAATGACCTCTAGAAATGATTTCAAGTGTCTAAAATTATTTTGAAAATTTTATTTATTTTTAAATATCGATTTAATTAATTATTAAATATTTTGGTTTCAAAATTTTATTTTTATTTTTTATGAATTTGATGGGTTTTTTATTTTTCCTCTATTATGATAATAATTTAATGAATGTTGATATACTTTTTTGTGATTTTTAAATTTAATGTGGATTTATTGCAAATTTTCAAAATTCCTAGGTTAATTATGTACACAAATTTTTTGTTTGAAAAATCAGAGAACAAATAACCTTTAAATTTAGTGAAATTTGAAACATAGGTATATGAATACTTGTGCTTCAAACCCATATGCTTTAAACCTACTAAATAAGTACTCATCGAAGCATCCCTAGGTCAAAAAATTAACAACCAAAGCTAAGCGCATCTATAGCTTTGGTGATTTGTTTTAGGTGCGAGATTTATTGGAATTGGACAAAATCAGTAAATAACTAACCCTTGCATAATTATAAACATACCAAGAAAAAGCTATAGCTAATTCAAAGTGTATAATGAGTTATAAATCTTTAAATTTATAGGTCCCAAATTGACCTATAACTTTAAAATTTTTAATCATAAAAAATTTGAGATCACCATGACTTAAGAAAATTAAAGGAGGCGAGTAACATGCTCAAGAATCAATCCTCCACATTTAAGATCAGTTAGACCACTAGATCTCCAAAAATTTAAGAAAATAAGAAAACATATTTCTATACTTTTCTCCAAATTTAATTGTGAAAATGCTGAAATTAATTTTACAATATACATGATCTCAAGACCTTTCCAATGATCCTAAGATCACTCAATTTGGATTTTATTTGAATTTTCTATGAATTTTACAATTTTAAAAGCATTTAAATGATTTTTAAATTCAATTTAAAGTCAGTGCCATTTAAATTCAATTTAATCAATCTTTTTTAATGATTCAAGATATGACATTTAATTTTCATGGCATCAGAACATGTGTTAGCTTCTAGTCATCGAATAGACATCACATGGGATATACAACTTTGCTTAAGCAACATGGCCTAATATTTAAACCACAATGGTTGTTTTGAATTTTGTTATATTAGTCATATTGTATGGCTTATTTTAGACAGCCCGATCACACATGTACCATGATCTGGCGTTTCTACTCTAATTATAGCAGTTTAATTCAAAATGAACATAAACTTTAAATAACCATAAATTTCTATCTAACCATCAAAATTTGATGAAATTAGAAACATAGGATCTAAATACCATAATCTTATATTCTCTTGAGTTTGTAGGCATCATGCATTCAATAATTTTCATTCCCAACATCTATATTCTCTCTCTTAGTTATGTTATTCAGACTTGGTGATCGTGGTTTCCATTATTGGATAGGTGCACTCTCTCATGTTTTTTGGCTTTGTTAAAAAGATTTTTTCTTGTTCGTGATTTTTAGCTAGTTTTTCTAAGGCCTCTTGGCACTAGGTTTTTGTTGCAGTATATGGATGGTGTTAAATTCTTCTTCCTCTCCCCCAAATCCTTAGGTTAAACCTCTGCTCGGTCATCTATCACATATAAAAGTTTTTTTTAATTCAAATAGTTCTGATAATTTTGGAAAACCTCCATTCCATTAGTGATGTTGTTGTCATTGCTTCTTCAATAAATGAGCCTAATTTTTCTTTCACTAAATCATTTGTGAATGTTGTTCCTGCTATTTTGATGATTGATGAGGACATTATTAAACTTGCTAGACCTTTTTTAGTCATTCTTCTTTACGTTAGAGTTGTTGCAATCCAATTAAGTAATGACATGTATTATAGTCATGTCTTTGCAAGGAGGACTTCATTAATAATAGTCAAATGAGATTACTTATGTGGACATTATATTATTATAATAGGGAAGAATCTCCCATTGTGCCTATTAAGATTTCTTTCCCCAATTTATGATTACATTATCTTAATAATCATGTTCTCTAAGCCTTGGGATTAATCTTTAGAAGACCTTTACAATCTAATCAATGTACTACCTCACACTTGAGGCCATCTATAGTTAGGATATTTGTGGAAATGGGCATTACTAAGAAACATTCTAAGGAGATTTGGTCTATTTCAGAAAATATTGGTTATCTTCAAAAAGTTGAAGTTGAAATGTTCCTAATTATTGTAACAATTACAAAGTCCACGGGCATTAAATCAATGAATGCTTTATGGCACATCCATTTCTTAAAAAAATAATAAGTGATTTAACAATCTGGTAGAAAGTAACATTGGGGAAAAGAAAAAGAAGCTAGTACTAAGGATTTGTAAGATGAGAATAATAGTGAGGAATAGGCTATTTTTATGAGGTTTTAGAATCTGATCAGTATGATAAATCTATTGATGGCAACAATGAAATTTATCACCTGATTGGTCTCAAAGAAACTATGAAAACTACTCTCCTCATTGATTCAGTTGGTCATGGTTTGAATGGTATAAATTTTGAGGATAATACTCATGATGTGAATCTAATTATTACCATAATATTAGTGATATTACTAAGCATGTGGAAGTTAAAGTTGATGCTCTTGCTACTTCACCTCTACACCATTGTACTTAAATCATACTATTAGGATGAGTTCTAAAATGCCAAATGACAAAGGTGATGATAATAAGGAGGGAGAGATTATTGCTCATGAGAGTGAGTTTCATATTGATAAGCAAGATGTTGAGTTTAGTAAATAGGTTGCTAAACCTAAGTTAATGTCTCAAAGCTACTAAGAGGGGGGGGGGGGGGGGGGGTGAATTGGTAGTAAAAAAAAAATATCTCTTTTGATAAATTTAACCGAAATTAAACTTTAATGAATTTTTATAAAAACGTTTTTAACCACAATTTTTAAAACAAAAAATTAAATGCAGAAAATAAAAAGCAGTAAAATAAAAAGATACACGATTTATAGTGGTTCAATCTAAACCAGACCTACATCTACTCCCCAGAGGCACCCTCTGAGTATTACACTAATACCAATAGTGTGTCTCCTTTTACACCCACAGTAAGGTGGAGAAGCCTTTACAAATACTCTTTTCACCACTACCCGGTGCGGCAGAGAACCGTTGTCCTTTTACACTTTCCCTAGTGTTGGCAGAGAACCGTCATCCTTTTACAATCTCCTAGTATGGGCAGAGAACCCTTTGTCCTTTCACACTC
This sequence comes from Dendrobium huoshanense, assembly GCA_016618105.1. Taxonomy (NCBI): domain Eukaryota; kingdom Viridiplantae; phylum Streptophyta; class Magnoliopsida; order Asparagales; family Orchidaceae; genus Dendrobium; species Dendrobium huoshanense. Next base: position 44,105,617 of record CM028347.1, read on the forward strand.
TCCTAGTGTGGATAGATAACCCTTCGTCCTTTCACACTTTCCAAGAGTCGGTAGAGAACTGGATCTCCTTGATAGATCTCTTCCCAAGAAATCTAGAAGGAAGAAAGAAAAAGAGTGAAGTAATCTCAAATTACAAGTAGGAAATCTTACCTTTGAACACCATGCAAAGTCTTCACTCTCTAGTGGTAGAAATCCTTCTTTGAATGCTTTCTCTCACTTTCTCCTTTACTCTTCATCCAATAGGCACGAAGATCAATGAACAAAAAGATTGGGTGACAGTCTAATTTAAACTATATATACAAAAGACAAAAAAACTACACAAAAACTGCAAGTTTTTAATTCTGTATGTCGTGGATCGTCCCGTACGATCGTGGATCATCCCGGAAAATTTTACTTAAAGTGTCAAAAACGATCATAATGTATATTGGTACGAACTATGTTCGTACACACTCATCGTCCCGTACGAACTATGTTCGTCCGGTACGAAATGGTAATTACATAGGTCGGTTCCCAAAATTCTACAGGACATAACCAACTGAGGTAAGTCGGTTCAGTTCATCCTGGGACGAACAGATTTCATCCTGGGAAGAACAGATTTCATCCTGGGATGATTTTAAACATAGAGTTTCGTCCAGGGACAAAAAATTAATTTCGTCCTATACGATCTCATACAGAGAGTTTTGTCCAAGGACAAAACTTAATTTCGTCATGTACGATCTCATACAGAGAGTTTCTTCTAGGGATGAAAATTTATTTTATCCTGTACGATTTCATACAGAGAGCTTCGTCTAGGGACGAAAATTTATTTCATCCTGTACGATTTCATACAGAGAGCTTCATCCTGGTATGAACCATATTTTTCGTCTGGACGTACAGTGCAAGGTGAGAATCCCGAGACGTTCGTCACGGGATGAATATTAAATTTGTCCTGGATGATTAGGACTTAGAAAATTTTCTAGCCGCCTGTTCGATCCATTGCTCTTCCGAGGGGTTAATTGACATGATCGTCCCATATGAAACAAGTTCGTCCCGTACGATAAGTTCACAAAAATTATCTCTTAAGAATGTGTGTTGTGATTTTTCACTCAATTACAATCACTCCATCTCATTTAAAAACTTATAATTTACGAATGAATAATTTGAAGTCTTCATCACTTGGAGTTGACTTTCCTTAAAATGTTAATATACACTAGAGCAAAAACAAATCTTCCAAAAAGTGTTAGGAGATATATAAAACAATAATATTTGAAATCATCAAAATAATACAAGTTGCAAGAATGTAAAACATGCAAATAGAAACTCTCTCTACAACCTCCCCCTTTTTGATGATGGCAAAATAATTATTGTTTGTAGGATTTTTAAATTCTAAAATCTCCTAAACTCCCCTGAATTGATGAACTCATGAAAATAAGGAGGCATTTGAATTACTTAAAAAAAATTTGTTTTTCAAAATTTTTATACAACACAAAACAACACAAAAGACAAAAAAAAAAAAAAAAATCAAACACACATACGAAAATCAAACACACATACGAAAATCAAACACTACGAAAACATATGTAACAAAAATTTCTCCACCTTTTTGACAACATCAAAAGTGAAGAAGAAAATAATGTTCGAAATGTAAGTAGAAGTGAAATTCATTTGATATTTCAATCTGAAAGTGATTGAAATAGGTATGCAAATAAAATAAAACATTAGAAAAACATAAATTTCATATAATTTAAGAAGTGATATAACTTAGAGAATAATAAAGAATTATCAAAGGCATGTGTCAGTTTAGACATGAAATAAAGAAAATCATTGCCTTAAGATGAATAAAAAGTTTATATTTCAATTTTAATATAAATATAAATGAACATTATATCAATTTGAATTAAGAGATTAAAGAGTCTGGAAAGAAGTAATTACCATTATGTGACGCTTTGCGCATCTTTTTCAATTTTTATGGCACATTTTTTGTGCATCTTTTTACTTTGGGCTTATTTTGTGCCTCTTTTTGTCATTGTAAATTTTTTGCACAATCCTTTTGATTTTTGTACAATTGTACAATTTTTAAGAGTATTTGAATTCTTTCTAAATTCAATAATCTAAAATTTTAAATTTTTCTAAGTGCATAAATACTAATTGGAAAGAGAAATACAAATAAGAAAACATCTAAATTGCAATAATAATATTAAAGATAATGTAGTCTAAATAAGAGACATGGAATTAAAAATTCTAATAATATCAAGTTATAAGCATCTCTTAGATTTAGAAAATTTATATTTTCTAATGAAATTAATTTTAATTTACAAATTAAATAAAGCACTATTAAGATAAAAATAAAAAAAGAATGTCATAAAGTCAAACACACATTTCTAAAACATTAAACAACAAAACATTGAAACATATATTGATATCGGATAAGGCTATTACAATTTGAAGTTCAAGATATCAATAGTAATATAACTAAAACATGGAAAAAACAACAAACTAAAGGAAATAACTAACACATGAACTACAACAAAACACAAAACAAACACTGAATAAATACTGAACAAACACTAAACAAATAATTCAGATGGACCCTGATCTGGAGGAGGAGGTGGTGCTGCACCAAAGAAGTTGAAGTAACTACTCATCGTAAACATGTTAGAATTAAAGGCATTTATCTGATCACGCATAAATCCCATATCCTGATTGTGCTAAATATCTTGCTGCTGCAAGTGAGTTTAAATTTGATCAAACCTTTGATCAAAATGAGCCTCTAAATTTTCAAATCTTTGAACCAAATCCTGATAATTTGGTCCAGCAGCATGTGAAGGTCCAGCTTCTTCTTCTGTTTCACTCAGAACTACATGAGTTTTGCTGGGCTCATCCTTATTGAAGATAGCCCTAAAGGATGCGTCGTTGTAGTAGAGTGGTTCTTCAAAGTCTTGTTCTGGATGAATTAAATCATACTTCTTTTTCAAAATATAAGCAATCAGATGTCCTAAGGCTATGTTCTTCTTTCTTTTATGATCAACATGACCAATTTCAGAGAGACCATAAATGTAGTCTATTAGGAGTTGGGCCTCATCTATAGGTTTTCTTGTTATAATCATATATGCAACAGTAGAAATAAGAGGGGTGATGTTGACTCTATCACTAGCTTTAGGTATAATGGAAGTTCTTAGTACGTGCTGGATGACACGGGCTTCACGCGATAAAGTTGATACTTTAGGTAGATGATCCTTAACTCTTATTCTTCTAATCACAAGATTAACTTTAGTCCAATTAAAACATGTGGTGGTTAAGGTATGTGCTCTTAAGCCTTCAGTCCTTCAGTTTAGGAAGATACCAAAGTCATCCTTGGTGATTTCAACTTTCTTTTTAAAAACAAAAGAACTGATGACAGAATGGTCGGAGTTGAATGACATGTTTGCCAAGAAATAGTGAAAGGTTTCTCTATTGTAAAAGTGTTTTAAAGTGAGGATTAAACCAAATTAGGTAGAGGCAAAAAAGTGCATTACCTTAAAGATTAATTGATCCTGTAGGAGAACTCTAGATGGGGTGATTTTTGCAGAGACAAACCTAGCAAATGATTCTTCATTGGCTCTAGAAAGGAAGTTTTTGGAAGTATTTCTTGGAGGACCCTTAGCCAAGGTCTTTTAGCGCTTGCTAGAACTTGTCATTGAGAGATTTGAAGAGTAGAATGGTTTGAAAGAGATGTGTGAAAGTGACTGTTCAGTAAAAACTGCCGTTAATTTAAAGAAGAACGACTGTTCGTACCAGACGAATTTTTTGTTCGTCCCGTACGAAAATATTTCGTATGGACGAACAAATGAGTTTAAAAAATAATGACTTTTCGTAAACACACAATTTTCAAAGAGTCCTTTTGTACAGGATTTTGATCAAGATGATCGTACAGACGAACATGTGTTCATACGGACGATCAGAAATTTAACTCTTTTTAATGGCAGTTGGAAATAGTCCCCCGGCATGAACCGACATGTGTTCGTCTGGACAAACCAAAGGTTCGTACGGACGAAGTTCATAATAAAAATTGTCTTATCCATTCAACTGCTGCATTCAATCGTCCCATCGTTTGAAAAATATTTCATCCCAAACGATCGTGATGATCGTACAGACGAACTACATTAAAAACTGCTCTTAAGACGGTTCAAAACCACGCATTTTGTCATTTTACACACATCGTCCTGTACGAAAAATGTTTGTCCCGGACGATGATGACCACAAATTTTCATTTTCACACTTAAAACAAAAACGAATAAAAATAAACAAGACAAACTTAAATACACACCAAAAATAAACAAAACAACAAAACAAAACAAAACAAAACAAAATAAAAATACAATGAACATAAAAATAAAAATAAAATATCAATATTGCAGAAAAAAAAATTTATCTAAGCATTTAAATCAATCACTCCTAGCCTAATTCTTAATGTACTGAAAGTATCAAAGGCTAAAGGTTTTCTTAAAATGTCTGCAAGTTGATTTTCTGTTGAAACATGGTTAAGTTCAATTTCTACCTTGGATACATGATCCCTTATGAAATGATGCCTTATGTCAATGTGTTTGGTTCTTGAATGTTGAATAAGATTTTTTGAAATGCAAATAGCACAATTATTATGACAATAAATTGGTATAGTGTCTATAGTTAATCCTAAATCAATCAAATGTTATTTTAACCAAAGTATTTGTGCCACACAACTTCCTAGTGCATTGTATTCTGCTTCTGCAGTAGATAGGGCCATTGAATTTTGTTTTCTACTAGACCATGAAACTAATGAATTTCCAATTAATTGACATGTTCCAGAAGTGCTTTTCCTATCCACCCTACAGCCTGCAAAATTAGAGTCTGAATAACCAATAAATTTAAATAAAGAGCTAAACTTTGGATACCAAATTCCTAAGTTCTGAGTTCCTAGTAAGTATCTTAAAATCCTTTTAACTGCTGTCAAATGTGATTCTTTTGGATCAGATTGAAATCTAGCACACAAGAAAACACTAAACAAGATATCTGGTCGGCTAGCAGTCAAGTAAAGTAATAATCCAATAATCCCTCTAAATTTCTTTTGATCAACAGATTTTCCCTTAGGGTCCTTATCCAACTGAACTGAGGAACTCATTGGTGTACTAACAGGTTTAGCATTATCCATTTCATATTTTTTGAGGATGTCCTTAACATATTTAGTTTGACTAAGAAATGTACTTTCCTCAAGTTTCTTAATTCTAAAGCCTAGAAAGTAATTTAAGTCTCCCATTAGACTCATCTCAAATTCACTACTCATTGTTTTAGAAAAATCATCACAAAGATTTTTATTTGAAGATCCAAAAATGATATCATCCACATAAATTTGAACAATGAGTATATCCTTTCCAAATTTCTTTAAAAAGAGAGTTGTATCCACACTTCCTTTTTCAAAAGATCTTTCAAGTAGGAAGGTGCTTAACCTATCATACCAAGCCCTAGGTGCATATTTTAATCCATATAATGTCTTTTTCAATTTGAAAACATGATTTGGGTATTTAGAATTTTCAAAACCTGGAGATTGTTCTACAAAAATATCCTCTTCAATTACCCCATTTAAAAATACACTTTTTACATTCATTTGAAACAATTTAAAACCCTTAAAACAAGCAAAGGCTAACAAAACTCTAATTGCTTTATGTCTAGCTACAGGGATAAAAGACTCCTCAAAATCAATTCCTTCAATCTAATTATACCCCTTAGAAACTAATCTAACCTTATTTCTAATGACTATTCCTGAGTCATTCATTTTATTTTTGAATACCCACTTAGTTCCAACTATGCTTTGATCTTTTGGCCTTGAAGTTAATTCCCAAACTTTATTTCTTACAAATTGATTCAACTCTTCTTGCATGGCCAATATCCAAAATTTATCAGAAAGTGCTTGATCAATATTAGTGGGTTCTATAGTTGAAATAAAAAGCTGAATGATTGACTTCCTTATTTAATCCACGCCTAGTTCTAACACCCTCACTAGGTTAACCTATAATCAATTCCCTTTGGTGGTTTTTAGAAAATCTCAAATCTCTAGGCAAAGGATTTTCTATTTCCAAATTCTCTTCCATATTTTCTTCCAAGTTTTCTCTATCAATCTTTTGGGAGTTATTCTCATTCTCATCTTCAATAACATTGGGCTCTTCTAAATTTTTCAGTTTCATCAAATATAACATGTGTGGTCTCTTCAATGACCAAAGTTCTTTTGTTGAATACCCTATAATATTTTCCAACACTTGAATATCCAACAAAATTCTTTCATTTGATTTTGAATCAAATTTTCCTAAGGCAGATTTTCCATTATTATGAATAAACACCTTGCAACAAAAAACATGTATATGTGACAAATTAGGTGTTCTCCCTTTTAGCAATTCATAGGGTGTTTTATTTAAATTAGATCTCACATTCACCCTATTCAGAACATAACATGCAGTGCTAACCGCCTCAGTCCAAAAATATCTAGGAAGTGAGTATTCTGCCAACATTGCTCGGGCGGCTTCTATTAATGTTCTATTTTTCCTTTCGACTACCCCATTTTGCTGAGGGGTTCTAGGTGCAGAAAAATTGTGATCAATTCCTTTCTCTTTAAAATAATTTTTAAATCTCTCATTCTCAAATTCTTCTCCATGATCACTTTGTATAGAAATAATTTCACATCCTAATTTCCTTTGAATCCAAGTCAAAAAAATTCTAAATTTCTCAAATGATTCACTCTTATGAAATAGAAATCTAACCCAAGTGAATCTTGTGTTATCATCTACTATAACAAATCCTTATACCTTCCCTCCTAGACTTACAGTTCCAACTGGTCCAAAAAGATCCATGTATAAGATTTCCAAAGGTTTACTAGTTCTAAGATCCTTATTGGACTGAAAAGAGGACTTCACTTGCTTACCTAATTGACATGCATCACAATGGTGGTCCTTATTAAAGTCTAGTTTTGGTATACCTCTCACTAAATTCTTTTGGGTAATTTTTCTAAGGTTTTTTATGCTAGAATGACAAAGTCTCCTATGCCAAAGTCATGACTCATCAGAAACAATTTTTTAACAAAAGGCAGTAGGAGTATGAATGCAATTTAAATCTAGCATATAAACATTGTTTACCCTTTTTCCATTCAACACATCTTTACCATTTATGCTTAATATATAGCTAGTAGGAAAAAATTTTACACTATAACCCTTATCATATAGCTGACTTATATTTAACAAATTATGCTTTAATCCTTCAACCAACAACACATTGTCAATAAAAAAGTTTTTCAAGTTTCCAATCATACCTGATCCAACCACCTTCTTTCTTGTGTTATCTCCAAGTGTTACCTTGCCTCCACTCCTAGCTTTCAGTGTCATGAATTGAGCAGTATCTCCAGTCATATGCTTTGAACTTCCACTATCCAGGTATCATAAGCTCCCACAAGGTCTTGCGTGAGAGCGACCCTGCAAAAATATCAAATATTAGACCTGAGAACCCAAATAAGTTTGGGTTCTCCTTTTAGCAATTTATAATCAGATGCATGTATGATATGTCTAGGTTTATGCATCTTAGGTCTCCAAACCAAATCAGATTTCATTTTCAAAGTATAGGTGTGTGCTATATGTCCAAATAATGCACAATTATTACATTTGACATTAGGAAAAGTATTCCTAAGTCTTCTACCATTTGTTTGTCTTTTAAGGGATTCCATATATTCAGGATAAAATTTAAGATTTGTAAAATCTTCAAGTTTGAGGGGTATCCTATTATCCTCAAGAGCTTTTATTTTCAGCTTATAAAATGAATTCATATCTTCCAAGATTCAATTTGTATAATTTATTCGATATGTTTTGCTCTCTGACTCATCCTTAAATTTTTTAAATTCTTTTTCAAGATCAGCATAGGATGATTTTAAAATCTCATGATTTTTATTCAGGTCATCGTATTCATCAAGTAATTTCATGTGGTTGTTATCTATTAAAGCATGATCTTTCCTAAGGATTTCATGAACTTTCTTAAGTTCTTCCAATTCTAAACTTACACTAGCATGCATCTTTTTCATTTTCCTATATGCATTTTGCATGTATTCAGAAACTTCAAATAATTCATCATAACTTAAGTCACTTACCTCTTCTTGATCTTATTGATCAAGAATATCTGCCATTAAGCAAAGATTGGTGACTTCTTCTTCCTTTTCAGTCTCTGATGAATCTGAAGTTTAGTCCGCTCAAAAAGCTCTTTGAAATTTCTTCTTTCCCTTCTTTACAGTTGGTTTCTCCTCTACCTTCTCCTTGCTATGAGTGGCTTTGAGTTTTGGGAAATCAGTCTTGATATGACATGGTTTCCTATATTCATAACAAATCACTTCATTAGAAACCTTGCCATTTCTATTAAACTTACCTCTATTTTATTACTGGCTTTTCTTCTGCTTCCTCTTTAGAAAGCTTCTAAATTGTCTAGTCATCAATGCAATATCGTCTTCATCCTCAAGTTGTGAGTGTTCACTCTCAGACTCTTCCACTTTTAGTGCTATATTCTTCTCTTTTTGTGGTTCACGTGCATCAATCTTTCTTTGGCTAACCCCTTACTCGTAAGCAATGAGTGAACCAAGAAGATTGTCAATAGAATAAATGTTTAGATCTTTAGACTCTGTAATTGTAGTAATTTTAGCATCATAAGAAGTAGGTAAATAATGAAGAATCTTATTAACCATTTCAACATTCGTTAGTTCCCTACCAAGTGCATGCAAAGAGGTGACAATTTGTGTGAATCTTGTGTACATATCAGAAATGGATTCATTTGGTTTCATGCGAAATAATTCATAATCATGTAATAAGATATTAAGCCTTGATTTCTTAACCTCATTTGTCCCCTCATAAGTTATACAAAGTCTAGCCCATATGTCCTTTCCACTTTTGCAAGTGGAAACCCGCATGTAGTCTTCAGATTTTAAAGCACAAAAGAAGGTATTTAAACATTTAGCATTTAGTTGAGCTAAGTCACGTTCTTCTATAGTCCAATCTGCAAAAGGTATTTCTACCCTATCTCCATCAACTATTCTAGTTGGTTTTGTATAACCTTCCTGGTCTAAGATCCACATATAATAATCAAGTGACTGTAAGAAAGTAGACTTGCGTGTTTTCCAAAAATCAAAAGGTATATTATCAAATAGTGGAGGTCTAGTAATAGAGTAACCCTCAGGTGTATTTCAGTTTCCAAATATAGCCATCTACGTAAATCAAAAAGTAGTTTAAACTTATGATTTTGAAACAAAGCTCTGATACCACTTGTTGAGTCTAGTAAATAGGTTATTAAACCTAAGTTAATGTCCCAAAGCTACCAAGAGGGGGGGGGGTGAATTGGTAGTTAAAAAACAATTTCCCTCTTTTGATAAATTTAACCAAAATTAAACTTTAATGAATTTTTATAAAAAGTTTTCTAACCACAATTTTTAAAACACAAAATTAAATGCAGAAAATAAAAAACAGTAAAATAAAAAGACACACGATTTATAGTGGTTTGGTCTAAACCAGACCTATATCCACTCCCCAGAGGCACCCTCTGAGTATTGCACTAATACCAATAGTGTCTCTCCTTTTGCACCCACAGCAAGGCGGAGAAGCCTTTACAAACACTCTTTTCACCACTACCCGGTGCGGCAGAGAACCGTCATCCTTTTACACTTTCCCTAGTGTTGGCAGAGAACCGTCGTCTTTTTACACTCTCCTAGTGTGGGTAGAGAACTCTTCATCCTTTCACACTCTCCTAGTGTGGACAGAGAACTCTTCATCCTTTTACACTCTCCTAGTGTGGGCAGAGAATCCTTCGTCCTTTCACACTTTCCAAGTGTCGGTAGATAACCGGATCTCCTTAATAGATCTCTTTCCAAGAAATCTAGAAGGAAGAAAAAAAAAGAGTGAAGTAATCTCAAATCACAAGTAGGAAATCTTACCTTTGAACACCATGCAAAGCCTTCACGCTCCTGTGGTAAAAAATATTTCTTTGAATGCTTTCTCTCACTCTCTCCTTTACTCTTCTTCCAATAGGCATGAAGATCAATGAGCAAAAAGATTGGGTGACAGTCTAATTTAAACTATATATACAAAAGACAAGAAAAACTGCCCAAAAACTACAAGTTTTTAATTCTGTATGCAGTGGATCGTCCCATACGATCGTGGATCGTCCCAGACAATTTTACTTAAAGTGTCGGAAATGATCCTAATGTATATTGGTACGAACTATGTTCGTACACGCTCATCTTCTCGTACAAATTATGTTCGTCCGGTACTAAATGGTTATTACATAGGTCAGTTCCCAAAATTCTACATGACGTAACCAACTGAGGTAAGTCGGTTAAGTTCATCCCGGGACGAACATATTTTATCCTGGGATGATTTTAAATAGTGAGTTTCGTCCAGGGACGAAAAATAATTTTGTCCTGTACAATCTCATACAGAGAGTTTCGTCCAAGGATGAAACTTAATTTTGTCCTGTACGATCTCATACAGAGAGTTTCGTCCAGGGACAAAAATTTATTTCGTCCTGTACAATTTCATACAGAGAGCTTCGTCCAGGGACAAAAATTTATTTCATCCTGTATGATTTCATACAGAGAGCTTCGTCTCGGTATGAACCATATTTTTCGTCTGGACGAACAGTGCAAGGTGAGAATCCTGAGACGTTCATCCCGGGATGAATATTAAATTCGTCCTGGATGATTAGGACTTAGAAAATTTTCTACCCGCTTGTTCGATCCATTGCACTTCCTAGGGGTTAATTGACATGATCGTCCAGTACAAACCAGGTTCGTCCCGTATGATCAGTTTGCAAAATTTGTCTCATAAGAATGTGTGTTGTGATTTTTCACTCAATTACAATCATTCCCTCTCATTTAAAAACTTATAATTTATAAATGAATAATTTGAATTCTTCATCACTTGGAGTTGATTTTCCTGAAATGTTAGTACACACTAGAGTAAAAACAAATCTTCCAAAAAGTGTTAGGAGATATATAAAACAATAATATTTGAAATCATCAAAATAATACAAGTTACAAGAATGTAAAACATGCAAATAGCAACTCTGTCTACACAAGATGGTTCAAACAGTGCTTCTATGCTATCATCTAGGTCAAAAGAGAAAGATGAGTACAAAATGATTTCGCAAGATGATTTTGTTAATGCATCTAAAAAGAAAAAAAAATAAAAAATGGGGAAATTAGTACATCAAGTTTTATAAGAACTTCAAATAATTATTTATCTTCTATTAGTTATGGCTCTCATTTGGAATATCAGGGGGGGATTCCTTGTCCAAGGACAGGATGAGAAATTTATGTAGAGTCCATAATATTCAACTGCTATTTTAATTGAACATGTATTTCTTCCGCTTGTATTGATTCAGTGCATTCAAATTTGGGTTTTTATTTGGGTTTTGGTAATTCCTTTAATAAGATTTTGTTATTCTGGATAAAACTCATGGATCTTCACATTATTGTTAATTATGCTCAAACTGTGCATACTCAAGTTAACATTGTTCAATTCTATTCTTATGCTTCTTTTGTTTATGCTTCATTCCCTAGAATATATAGGAAAATTTTGTTGAAATAGCCTTGTGATTTTTTTCAAATATTTTAGCTCCTTGGTAGATTGGTGGTTATTTAAATACCTTACTAATGTTGCTAAAAGAAATGGGGGAAAGCCTGCTAATTTTAAAGATAAGGAAGATTATAATGACATGATTTACAATTGTAATGTCAATGACATTGGTTTTTTTTGGAATGCTTTTATTTGGAATAAAGAAACTATGTTACAAAGATAGAGCGTATTTTATTAAATGTTTTTTGGATTTCATCTTTTCTTATTACTCACATTAATCATTTAAGTAGAACTTTATCTGATCATTCCCCCTTTGAAATATTTCTCAACATAGTAATAACACTCCATCTTCTTTTAGATTTCAAAACATGTGCATTGTCAATAGTAATTAGCTTGCTCATTTATTTCCTTATGATAATGTTTGGAGATTAACAAGATTATGGTTTAAACTCAGAAGGTTGAAACAATAATTAAATGAATAATGGTGCTAACATCAATTACATGATTTACCCATCCTCTAAGAATCTTGTTTTAACTTATTGAAGCTAAGGATACTTTGTTTAAGCTTCATAAAAGAATGGAATTTTGTTAGATACAAATGGCTTCTCCTATTTTTTTATTGAGGGTGATAGAAATATAATATTTTTCAAAATATTGCTAACCGCAAGAAGGTTGCTAATCACATTTAGAAAATTACTACCACTAATGGTGTTTATATTGACCTGATTTGATTTATGCTTCTTGCGTTGATTATTTTGATCAGGCTTTCAACAAAGATTTATCTCCATATTTATATATTTATTACACTTTTATTCCTTCTCTCATTACTAAGGAGGACAATAGCTTTTTGACTAAGATGCCCATTGAGGAAGAAATTTGGTCAACTTTTCAATGTATGAATGCAGTTTTGTTGTCCATTATTATGGATTTACCACTATGTTTCTTCAAAATTTTTGGTCCATTATTAAGGATGACCTCATGAATGTTGTTAGGGATTTCTTCTTGGGAAATCCTTACACCAATTTTTTTACTTCTACTTAAATTACTTTAATCCGAAAGAATGATGTTATTAATATTTTGAATGATTACCATCCCATTAGCTTGTGTATTTTTTTCAATAATCTTAATTCTCAATAACTTTTGGGAAAAATTGTGGTTTTATTACCTACAATCATTTCCTTGGAACAAACTAGTTTTCTTATTTTATTGGCCCAAGAGTTAGTTCATAACTTTGAAGCTAAAATTACTTGTGGCAACATTATTTTTAAGGTTGATATATCTAAAGACTAAGATAATTTAATGTGGGATCACTTTACATGATGTTAAAGTTTTTTTGTATTTAATATGGATTTTTATTAAAATTATTAAAAATAACATTTAGAACTATTTCTTTTATATTATGATCAATAGTAAATTTCATTGCTATTTTAAATCAATTTATGAGGTTGGACAGGGGGATCCCCTATCCCCTGCTATGTTTATTATTGGTATTGAATTCTTCTCTAGAGGTCTTAACATGTTATTTTTAACTGACCTTAATTTACATTTTAGAACTCTTAGTGATTTCTCTATTACTCAATTTAGCTTTGTTGATGACTTAATTTTTTTCACTAATGGTTCTATTAATAAGTTTTATTTTCTTTTCAATTTTCTTGATCAATTTTGAAGATCTAGTGGTATTATTTTTAATCCTCACAAGAATTATTTTAATGCTTCAAGAACTATTTATATTCAAAGAATCAATGTGATTTAGAATAAGTATGGCTTTTCCCATAATAGCTTAACATTGAAGTATTTAGGTACTCCTCTTCTTAGAGGAAAAAGGTGGTCTCACTTATTCGGATTAATGATTAATTCTATTCACAAAAAACTTACTACCTAGGGTTTTAATTTCCGTTCTTATAGTGGTAGTTTTGTTTTGATCGAACATGTCCTTTGTTTTATTCCCATTTATCTCTTTCATACATTATGTCCTATGGTAAATGTTTGTGGTAGAATAGAAAGGCCTTTAACTAATTTCTTCTGGGGTGCTAAATAAAAATTATGTTGAACCAAAATAAAAATTGTTTCTTTTAAGTTTTGTAGAAAAAGTTTTTCAACCACAGAGTTTTTAAGACTTAAAAAAATAAATAAAACGCGGAAACGTAAAAACTGTAAAGTAAATGGCACCAGATTTATAGTGGTTCGGTCTATAACCAGACCTACATCCACTCCCCGGAGGCACTCTCCGAGTATTGCACTAATACCACAAAGTGACTCTCCTTTTGCACCCACAGCAAGGCGGAGAAGCCTTTACAAACACACTCTTTTCACCACTACCCGATGCGGCAGAGAACCGTCGTCCTTTTACACAATCCCCAGTGTTGGCAGAGAACCGTCCGTCCTTTCACACTCTCCTAGTGTGGGTAGAGAACCGTCCGTCCTTTCCCACTCTCCTAGTGTGGGTAGAGAACCCTTTCGTCCTTTCATACTCTCCTAGTGTGGGCAGAGAACCCTACCATCCTTTCACACTCTCCTAGTGTGGGCAGAGAACCCTACCGTCCTTTCACACTCTCCTAGTGTGGGCAGAGAACCCTACCGTCCTTTCACACTCTCCTAGTGTGGGCAGAGAACCCTTCCGTCCTTTTACACTCTCCTAGTATAGGTAGATAACCCTACAGCTGTTCACACTCTCCAAGTGTAGGAAGCGATCCTTTCGGCTATTCACACTCTCCAAGTGTCGGCAGCGAACCAGATCTCCTTGACAGATCTTCTCACAAGAAATCTAGAAGGAAGTAAGAAAGAGTGAAGTAATCCCAATTCACAAGTAGAGATTCTTACCTTTGAACTCCAAGTGAAGCCTTCACGCTCCAGTGGTAGGAATCCTCCTTTGAATGCACTCTCACACTTTCTCCTTTGCTATTCTCTCAAGAGGCACGAAGATCAAATTACAAAAAGATTTTGTGGCAGTCTAATTTGGACTATTTATTCAAAAGACAAGAAAAACCGTCCAAAAACTGCAAGTTTTCAATTCTGTACGCAGTGGATCGTCCCGTGCGATCGTGGATCGTCCTGGACAATTTTACTTAAACGCTTTGAAACAACTCTATTTGTATATGTGTACGAAATGTATTCGTACACACTGATCATCCCGTACGAACTAAGTTCGTCCGGTACGAACGGTTATTACAAGGTCGGTCTAGAAAACTGCTGAAAACCGTTCTAAGTCGGTTAATGGTTTGGACGAAAATTGGTTCGTCTGGACGAAATTTTCACAGAGAGCAGATCATTTTCTGATGATAATTAATTTTGTCTGGACGAAAATTTTACAGAGACCAGATCGTCCTGGACGATAATTAATTTCGTCTGGACGAAAATTTTACAGAGAGCAACTCGTTTTCTGACCATAATTAATTTCCTCTGGACGAAATTTTTACAGAGACCTGATCGTCCTAGACAATAATTAATTTCGTCTGGACGAAAATTTTACAGAGAGCAACTCATTTTCTAACGATAATTAATTTCGTCTGGACGAAATTTTTATAGAGATTAGATCGTCCTCGACGATAATTAAATTCGTCCCGGACCAATAGGACTTAGAAAAATTTTTAAACCAGTTCCTATTCGTTCTATGTGCTCAATAGGAGATAACTGTCTGATCGTCCTGTACGATCTGATATCGTCCCGTACGATCAGTATAACTTAAATATGATCTCCTTATGTGTGTGTGTATGTTTTTATTCACTCAATTACAATCACTCCCTTTCAAATTTAATTCAAAATAAGCTTCAAATTCATAAAGTATCTCATGTTGAATTTGATTTGAAGTTTTCGTAGTCTCGAGTCTGATTTTCCTGAAATGTTAGTACACACAAGAGCAAATACAAATCTTCTAAAATTGTTAGGAGATAACTACACATTTGAACAATAATGTTTGGAATCATCAAAACTATACAAGTTGCAAAAATGTAAAACATGCAAATAGCAACTATTTTAACAATCTCCCCCTTTTTGATGATGGCAAAAACAATTATTATTTGTATGATTTCAATTTAAACAAATCTCCTAAACTCTCCCTTAATTGATGAATACATGAAAATAAGGAGGCATTTTGAACCATAGAACAAAATTTTTGTTTTTAAAATTTTTTTTAACAAAATTACAAAGTTAAACACAAAATCAAAATGCAAACAAAACAATTAAAACAAAACAAAACATACAAACACAATAAAAACAAAAAAAATATACAAACATAATAAATTCTCCCCCTTTTTGACAACAACAAAAAGTGAAGAAGAAATAGACAAGAAATGTAAGTAATTATATGAAATTCATTTGAAAATTTAATCTAAATGGTGATTGTCATAAGGTATGCAATCTAAAACTAATAACATTAGGTCAATCATAGAAATTCATAAAATTTAAGAAGTGATATAACATTATAGGTAAGAAGAATTTATCAAAGACATGATTCAATTTAGACATTCAATATAGAAAATCATTACAAGAGAGATGTATAAAAATTATATATTTCAAAGTTCAATAGAATATAAATGAACATAAGATCAATTTGAATTAAGAGATTGAAAGAATTTGGAAAGAAGAGAATTACCACATGTGGCGCTTTGCGCATCTTTTTCAAATTTTTGGGCACATTTTTGTGCATCTTTTGACATTGGGCTAATTTTGTGCCTCTTTTTCATATTTGTGAATCATTGCGCATTCATTTTGATTTTTGTAATCTTTGTACAATTTTCAAGAGTAATTGAGACCAAATCTTTCCAAAATCAATAATCTAAAATTTCAAATATTTCTAAGTGCATAAATATCACTTGAGCATAGAAATACAAAATAAGAAAACATCTATATTGCAATAATAATATTAACTTTTATGTAGTCTAAATGAATAGAAATGAATTTAAATGTTCTAATTATAACAAGTTATAAACAACTTTTAAATTTAGAAAGACTATATTTTCTAATGTAATTAACCTCAAATTACAATCTAATTTAAGGACAATTAAGATTAAATAAGACTAATGAAATTCATAAAAATTAACCACATTCTAAAAACAAACCAAATTTGAATCAAGTACAACATGCATTGATATTAATAAAAAGGATTACATATTCATTTCATAATATTAAAACAACTAAGAAAATACACTGAACTTTTTAATAAAGACAAACTAAAACAAACACTAAAAATAAACACTAACACAACAAAACATTTAAAATACAGAAAACAAAGACAAAACTATAGACTTTAAAATAAACTCAATCAAAACACTAAAAAATCACAAAATTCAAAACAAAAATCAAAGACAAATAAACTAAGAAAACATAAATATCAATGTTGCAAAAATATTTTTATTTAAGCATTCAAATCAATAACACCAAGCCTTGTTCTTAATGTACTAAAGGTATCAAAGGCTAAAAGTTTTTTAAAAATGTCTGCAAGTTGATTTTCAGTTGAAACATGTGTGAGTTCAATTTCTCCCTTGGATACATGATCCCTTATGAAATGATGCCTTATGTCAATGTGTTTGGTTCTAGAATCTAGAATAGGATTTTTGGAAATGCAAATAGCACTAGTATTGTCACAATAAATTGGAATAGTGCCTATAGATAATCCTAAATCAATCAACTGCTGTTTTAACCAAAATACTTGTGCCACACAACTTCCTAATGTAATGTATTCTACTTCTGCAGTAGATAGTGCCACTGAATTTTGTTTTCTACTAGACCATGAAACTAATGAATTTCCAATGAATTGACATGTTCCAGAAGTACTTTTCCTATCCACTCTACAGCTTACAAAGTCAGAATCTGAGTAACCAATAATTTCAAATGAAGAGCTAAACTTAGGATATCAAATCCCTAAGTTTTGAGTTCCTAGTAAATATCTTAAAATCCTTTTCACTACTGTCAAATGTGATTCTTTTGGATCTGATTAAAATCTAGCACATAAGCAAACACTGAACATAATATCTAGTCGGTTAGCAGTCAAGTAAAATAAAGATTCAATTATCCCTCTAAATTTCTTTTGATCAATATATTTTCCCTTAAGGTCCTTATCCAACTGAACTGAGGAACTCATTGGTGTACTAACAGGTTTAGCATTGTCCATTTCATATTTTTTGAGGATGTCCTTAATATATTTAGTTTGACTAAGAAATGTTCCTTCCTCAAGTTATTTAATGCTAAATCCTAGAAAGTAATTTAAATATCCCATTAGACTCATTTCAAATTCACTACTCATTGTTTTAGAAAAATCATCACAAAGTTTTTTATTTGAAGATCCAAAGATGATGTCATCCACATAAATTTGAACAATAAGTATATTTTTTCCAAATTTCCTTAAAAAGAGAGTTGTATCCACACTTCCTTTTTCAAAAGATCTTTCAAGTAGGAAGGTGCTCAACCTCTCATACCAAGCTCTAGGTGCCTATTTCAATCCATATAATGCCTTTTTTAACTTGAAAACATGATTTGGGTATTTAGAATTTTCAAAACCTGGAGGTTGTTCTACAAAAACATCTTCCTCAATTACCCCATTTAAAAAGGCACTCTTGGCATCCATTTGAAACAATTTAAAACCTTTAAAACAGGCAAAGGCTAGTAAAACCCTAATTACTTCAAGTCTAGCTACAGGGAAAAAAGTCTCCTCAAAATCAATTCCTTCAATTTTATTATACCCCTTAGCAACTAATCTAGCCTTATTTCTAATGACTACTCCTGAGTCATTTATTTTATTTTTGAATACCCACTTGGTTCTAACAACACTTTGATCTTTTGGCCTTGTAGTTAATTCCCAAACTTTATTTTTTACAAATTGATTTAACTCTTCTTGCATGACCAATATCCAAAATTCATCAGAAAGTGCTTGATCAATGTTAGTGGGTTCAATAGTTGAAATAAAGGCTGAATGATTGACTTCCTTGTTTAATCCACGCCTAGTTCTAACACCCTCACTTGGTTCACCTATAATTAATTCCTTTGGGTGGTTTTTAGAAAATCTCAAATCTCTAGGCAAAAGGTTTTCTCTTTCCAAATTTTTTTCCACATTTTCTTCCAAATGTAATCTATCAATCTTTTGGGAGTTTTCTTCAATCTCTTCTTCAACAACATTTGGCTCTTCTAAATTTCCAGATTCATCAAACACAACATGTGTGGTTTCTTTAATGACTAAAATTCTTTTGTTGAATACCCTATAAGATTTTCCAACACTTGAATATCCAACAAAAATTCCTTCATATGATTTTGGATCAAATTTTCCTAAGGCAGATTTTTCATTATTATGTATGAACACCTTGCAACCAAATACATGCTAATGAGACAAATTAGGTGTTCTACCTTTTAGCAACTCATAGGGTATTTTATTCAAATTTGATCTCACATTCACACTATTCAGAACATAACATGCAGTGCTAACCGCCTCAGCCCAAAAATATCTAGGAAGTGAGTATTCTGCCAACATTGCTCGGGTGGCTTCTATTAATGTTATGTTTTTCCTTTCAACTACCCCATTTTGTTGAGGGGTTCTAGGTGCAGAAAAATTGTGATCAATCCCTTTTTATTTACAAAAATTTTCAAATCTTTCATTTTCAAATTCTCCTCGATGATCACTTTGTATAGAAATTATTTCACTCCCTAGTTTTCTTTGAATCCAAGTAGAAAAATTTCTGAATTTCTCAAACGATTCACTCTTATGAAAAAGAAATCTAACCCAAGTGAATCTTGAGAAATCATCCACTATAACAAATCCGTATACCTTCCCTCTTAGACTTACAGTTCCTACAGGTCCAAAAAGATCCATGTGAAGAATTTCTAAAGGTTTACTGGTCCTAAGATCTTTATTGGACTTAAAAGAGGACTTCACTTATTTTCCTAATTGACATGCATCACAAAGGTGGTCCTTAGTAAAGTCTAGTTTTGGTATACCTCTCACTAAGTTCTTTTGGGTAATTTTTCTAAAGTTTTTCATACTAGAATGACAAAGTCTTCTATGTCAAAGCCATGATTCATCAGAAACAGTTTTCAAACAAAAAGCAGTAAGAGATTGAATACAATTTAAATCTAGCATGTAAACATTATTTACCCTTTTTCCATTTAAAACATTTTTCATATTTAGGCTAATTATGCAGCTAGTAGGTAAAAAATTTACATTATAGCCCTTATCACATAGCTGACTTATGCTTAACAAATTATGTTTTAAGCCTTCAACTAATAACACATTGTCTAAGAAAAAGTTTTTTAAATTTCCAATCATACCTGATCCAACCACTTTCTTTGTGGTATTATCTCCAAGTGTAACCTTGCCTCCACTCCTAGCTTCCAGCATTATAAATTGAGCAGTATCTCCAGTCATATGCTTTTAACATCCGCTGTCCAGGTACCATATGCTCTCACGAGGTCTTGTGTGAGAGCACTCCTGTAAAATTCTCAAATGTTAGACCTGGGAACCCAAACAAGTTTGGATTCACCTTTATGAAATTTATAATCAGATGCATGTATGATATGTCTAGGTTTATGCTTCTTAGTTTTCCACACCAAATTAGTTTTCATTTTTAAAGTGCAGTTGTGAGATATATGTCCCAAAAATCCATAATTATTACATTTAACATTAGGAAAAATATTCCTATGTTTTCTTCCATATGATTGTCTTCTATGGGATTTCATGAATTTAGGATAATATTTAGGATTTGTAAAATCTTCAAGTTTAGGGGGGTTCCTATTATCCTCGAGAGCTCTTATTGTGAGTTTGTAAAATGAATTCTTATCTTCTAAGATTCGATTGGTATAATTGATTCTATATGTCTTGCTCTCAGATTCATCCTTAAAATTCTTAATTTTTTTTTCAAGTTCAGCATAGGATAATTTTAAATTCTCAACATTTTTATTCAAGTCATCATATTCATCAAGTAATTTCATGTGGTTGTCATCTATTAAAGCATGATATTTCCTAAAGATTTCATATTCCTTATTGAGCTCTTCCAGTTCTAAGCTTACACTAGCATGCATCTTTTTCATTTTCCTATATGCTTCATGCATGTGTTCAGAAACTTCAAATAATTCATCATAGGTTAAGTCACATACCTCTTCTTGATCTGAGTGATCTACATTGTCTGCCATCAAGCAAAGATTGGTAACTTCTTCTTCTTTTTCAGTCTCAGATGAGTCTGAAGCTGAGTCTGCCCAGAAAGCTTTTTGAAACTTCTTTTTGCCCTTCTTTACTATTGGTTTTTCCTCTACCAGAAAGAAAAAAAAACAACTTATTGGAAGTAATTTGAATAATAGATATATTGCACCCTAGCCAAATTAAAAAATTTAGGAAAGTATGGTTGAGGAATATAACTTAGCTTGGTGTGAAAGGTAACCCATAATTAGGTTGAGTGTGCTATTAAGTCTCGTTGAAGATTCTAAAT
This sequence comes from Dendrobium huoshanense, assembly GCA_016618105.1. NCBI lineage: Eukaryota > Viridiplantae > Streptophyta > Magnoliopsida > Asparagales > Orchidaceae > Dendrobium > Dendrobium huoshanense. The sequence continues at coordinate 44,126,606 of CM028347.1, forward strand.
TTAATACTTCAAGGGAGGAAATCTAGCTTTTAGTTTAGGTGTGTTAGTAAGGATTGTTAGTTTTAATAATAGTAATCATTAGATATTTTTCCTTTAAAAATTGAGAGAGTAAGGAGCACAACAACTCTGAGTTTAGCACTGCAGCACTTGAAGAGGATGTAATTATTTTAATTTTAAAATTTGTTGCCCCAAAATAAGTTATAGTTATAAAATGTATAAGTTAGAAGTATTATTCTTTATCCTTAACAGATCTTTTGGAGTAATGTGTTTATAAGTACTCTTCTTTCATTCTTGAAACTTAAAAGCCATGGGTGTGAAGAAAAGAAAGCATTCTTCCTCAAGGAATGAAAGTTAAATGCAGTTGAAAAATGAAGATTCCTATTATGTTCTCAAACTCTAGAGTTCCTCTATAATTAATAAACTTCATGAAATTAAAAATCATGTTAAAGAAGATATAAAATGATATAATGCAAAAATAAAGAGGATGCTTGGACTTGAAGTTCTTGATTATAAATTTTATCTTGGTCAAAATATATTTCTGTTTGATTATATAATGATTTTTTTCCATGGAACACTTAAATATTGATGGATTGGTGCATACATTGTTATTTGAATGTCTCTTAATGAGGATTCAAGATAAGAGGATTTTTCACATTTTCAAGGTTAAGGTGCATAGATTAAAACCTTATGAATTAGAAGAATAAGGGTCTTCTTTTTCTCCATGCGCTTAGTTTTAAAGAGGGAGATATATATGTATATTTTATTTATTTTATTTTAGAGGATTATTCAAATATATGAAGGATGGTCATGTTCTTGGAGTAGTTATGGCTATGAAACCATTGTTGTACATGATGGTGCCTTAAAGCACAAATTATACTGTATTTATGTTATTGTTTTATATCACATTCTTTAAGTATTTCTATCACTCATATGAAAATATGTGTTTGTTATATTTATTTGTATTATTATTTACATTTTATTAAATTCCCCTTATACTTAATTTTTTGCATTATTTTTCATTAGTATCTCTGCATTCTAATTATCTATCTAATAATAGTAAAAATGATAAATTAAAAATAATGTAAAATTATGATAATAATAAAACCTTAGATTATGATTTAATGGAACATTGTTTTATACTTCTTAGATTGGGAAAAACAAAAAATTAACTAACTTAGATCATTTAAGTTGTTCACTTAATTGGAATTCATAAGTTATTTATTTATACATCGATCTTTGAATTGAAGATAAATAAATATGGTTAAAGAATATATATGAGAATATTAAAATTAAAAATCATAAATCAAACCAAATATAATTTACTAAACCTATTAAATTGCTACAATAATATCAATAAGATTATAAAAAGATGATAGGCAAAATTGATAATTAAAATAATTAACTTTGTACTCGCAAAAAATAGAAAAGAAAGAAAATGAAATTGAATAGAGTTCTAAAAGGAAAAAGAAAAGAAATAAAGGAAAAAAATGGCTACATTCAAAATTTGGTATTAGTTAAAAGCTTAGAATTTGAGTACAATCTTGTAATAAAATTCACAAACGACAAAAAGGGAAAACTAATACAAATATTAGTGAATTAACAAAAATTAACTTTAACTACAAATGCATCTAATCATTAATCTACATTAATAAAATAAAAATTCAATGTTCAATGATTATCTTCATAACAAGTAACATCCAATTAATTAATGATAAGAATGATTGGTTAGGATAACTATTAGTATTTTTTAAACTAGAATTATAACTTTGATCATTTATACTAATTTTAAACTATCATGTATTACCCTATATTTTGGTATTTTTTAATTATTAATTTTTATTTTGGTTATTTAATTAAGGAGAATAGCATAATTGTTTTTTATTGAGGACAAGAAATAGCTTAAGAAGAGAAAATTTTGATAATTGTAAATTATGTTATATTTTAAATGACTTTCTATTAGTTAAATGTGTTGTGTTAATTATTTGTGTGCAGGAAAGGCACAAAAATGGAAGAAAATCTAAAGTAGACTATAGCACTACACCATCCGATAATTCCACATGACAATGCCATGTTCACTATCTTCAAGCCACATTGCATCAAAATGATGAGCTTGGCATCATCGTGTTCACTTTATTAAAGCAATGTGATGGCCCAATCAATCATGCCTTGGCGCCAAATCTATCCTCAAGAACCACAACATTCAAAAGTTAATAGTGCCACAACATAACAGTTATAATTTCAAAAGGACATGATTTTCCAGTGAAGTAATATCATTATTCACTAAGTAACCATTCCATATTAGCATGCACCATGGCTATACTGAAATTTCAATGGCAAATCATTAATTCTTTTTAAGGGCACCATGGTGCCACTCTTCCAAGTGTAGCAGTGCCACCTGCTATTTTTGTGTTATCATATAAATAGTAGTGATGTTATGTTTGTGTGGGAGTTTATTCACTTGTCTATTTTCAATACATTCATGAGTACTTGTTTAGATCACTTTTAAAGTTAATTCTAGTGGAGAATAAAGAAATTCTAGATAAAATCATTATTGTTTATTCAATGTTTGTTTGAGCAACACTACAGGTTAAGAAAGGAGTATAGAGGTGATGCATTTGTCCATCTTGGTGATATCGCTCTCTTTTTTTATTTTTTTTTTGTTCTTCGACAATTTCAATGAAATTGAGTTTGTTTATATTTTCTTCAATATCTAGCAAATTCTTTAATTTTGGACAGCTGAAGTAGAGAACATATTAAGCACAAATTAAGATTCTTATGTTATAAAGTCAAATTATGTTTTCAATTATTTCTTTCTTTTTATTTAATGCACATAGTGGCTATATGTGTAGGTAAAATATAGTGTGATGTATAGCCTCAATGGAGGAATACAAGAATAACCAGGAATATTGGGTTAGTATGATTGCATAGCTAGACATGCGATGTAAAAAATACTAGGTTCTTAATTATATAATATAACTGTAAGAGGTTAGCAGATATCCTTTTCACGCTTATATGCTTGACGGAGATCTTGAGAGTTTCAATAGAAAATATATAATATTAATATACATCAATCAAAAAAACTTTATTTAAATATTATATCCATTACTTTTACTATTCTTATTTTGTGATTCAATGTCCACAACCAATATTTTTTTTTTTCAATAGGATAATTTTGTAATTACTATAAAGAGTAGTAGTTGATTGCTGGAAAGCATACTTCCTTTTGTGTTTAACATCAAGTTATATCACTTTATTACTTGATTCAGCATGTATACTTGCATATATTAAGTGGGTTTTATTATTTTTTATATATCAATGAAAACCTAAGCATTGTTTCTAAGAGAAAGAGCATAAGCATTTTAAAAATATAAAACTACAATCCACAAACCCCATCATAGGGCAGGAGTTGGCGAGGAAAAGAAAATAAGAGTTGGAGAGCTAATTTTTTGCATTGTATGAAGGGGGACCACTTGGAAGTGTTTTGGGTTAAGGTGTGAATTGGGTTCAGCCTTGATTATAAAGGTTCTAAAATGGATTTAACTAGTTTAAACTATCTGGTGTTGAGGGATTTGGTTAATATGAAATGGTATGACAATTTTTTAAAAATTTAAGTTTTTGTGTAATTTTTAATTAACTGAGGCACTTTGAATGAGCAAGCTTAATCAAGATGACTAGGATGGACTATGGGAATTCCCTAGAAGTTTTTTTTTTTTTTTTTGGTTAAAAACCCACATAAACCCACATAAGAGGCCTACACATTAATATAAACAAAGGGTTTACATGTCCTTAATGGGATTATTAGCTCACTACAGGTCAAAAGATTTACGAAAGAAAAAGAAAAAAAAACCTAAGAGCCAGTGATCTCCACTAAGCACGACTATAAAAGGATTTAATAACATTCTAACAACTGAAAAAGAAAAGGAACAGTAATTAACATTTAGCTCAACCTTTCCCATCAAAAGAGGGCCGTGTATAAAATAAGCACTAGTCTCAAAAAACCTGTAAAAAAGGCCTATAGGATCATTAAAGAAATCATTTAACAAAATCTAAAAGGAAATGACATAAAAAGAAATTTTACCAGATGAGTAGATCAATCTACTTAGTAGAATAGGGTTATGCCATTTAAAGTTATAATGAATAATATTGAAACTGAGTAGAGTGTCAATCAAAGTGAATAAATCAAAAACCATTTCAGATAAATGATTAAGATAGTAGTAGAAAAAAATGAAATTATGATCCATCCATGACAAGAAGCAAAAGTAGCATGAAGGACCAAATTTGCATATGAAAAGGGTACCAGCCAGGTCATTATATAAATAATACCACAGGAACAAGATAGTTTGAGACCCACAAGAAATGATCCAATGCATAAAACTCAAACAAATGGATATGCTATTAGAGCTCAGGAAGTTACAAACAAAGCAACCATCACTTGGGTAAACCAAATGCTGCTGAATCCTACCTCCATAAACACTCTTTTTTATTTTTATGAAATTTCCAATAGCATTAAATAAGGAAAAAAACTATTACAAACTATTAGGTGATAGCTATTCTATGACACTCCTCCTTTTTTTAAAGAAATAAAGGAGGAACCTTATTATAATGAAGATCATGCTGTAAAAAATCTCTTCCTAAAGCTACGTTAGCACAAAAGTCTGCTAACTTATTACATTCTCTATTAGAAAATGAAATAAAAATTTCCCAAACTATTTCAAGAAAGAGAATACCACCAAGTTTTTATCAAAAAGATTGCAAGCTTTATCAACTAAGCTTTGAAGAAATTTGATGACATTTAAATTGTCCCCTTCAATAATAATACCTTTGCCATTAAAACTCCAATCTTGAAGAACAACTTTCAATGCATGAAATGCCAAAAGTTCCAAAAAGCCAATATCCCAATGAACACATTTAAAACCAAAGGCAAGCAAAAATCTTCCCTTGTGATCTCTGAAAATAATAGTAATTCCATCTTCATTAGCACTCCATAAACACTCAGCCACAACCATAAAGTCAGCATAGATTTAAAGTAAAAGAGGTACACAGAATAAAGGCAAAGAACAACCAAAACATAAACAAAAGAGCTCCTAGAAGGAAACCAACCCAACAAAAAATGTTAGATCGAAAGCCACATATGCCACCGTCAAATCCCCAACTGAACCAAAGTCCTAAAATAACATCCAAATGCAGAATGCACATATAAAGAGAAAAGCCCAAATAATAGCAAATGGTAACCTCTTGAACCCAAGCATCCCAATGAAAAGGCAAATCCAAAATAACACTAAAATAGAGATAGTAAGTATTTCACCAATCACCAATATTTCCCCCATAGTTACCCACATCCATAAAACATAGCCAATGCTAGATCTCACAACAGCTCATAAAGGTAGGAGAGCAACAAATTTGAAATCACCAGCATACAAAAAGGTATAATCACAGCTCAAGCCCATCATCACAACACACTCAGCAATGTTGTAGTGAAATGAAGAAAAAATCCAAAACAAGGTCAGCACCAAAGGAACTATAGAATCGACCAGATAGAGGCAACCAAAAAAAAAAAAACACAAGCTCCAACCTGCAAATCACATTAAATTCTAACATACAAAAGATCAATTTTATCAAGTCTCAAAAGCCCTTTTAATGGTGCAAAGAGGTTAGGAGTAGAAGAATTAGTAAAATAATACAAATCACTCCCCAAATTTGAAAGCCAATCGGCATAAGCATTTCCCTCCCTATACACATGAGAGAAGGAATAGTTCATAAAGATCAATAATTTCTTAAAATCCCTCACTAGATAAAAAGATCTAGATTGCACATAGTATTTAAAAAATGAATACTATAATTGAAATCAATTTCAATAGCAATGTTAGAAATGATAAGAGAAATGCATAATCTAATCCCATGAAGAATAGCCGAGAGGATGGCAAAGTTCAAATCACAATTCTTTAAGGACCTAAAAAATCCATAATAAAACTCCCATGACTGTCCCTAATAACGCCACCACACCCTGAGGTGGAAAAAAAGACAACACCATCCACATTCAACTTATAAGAGTTATTAGGAGGTTTGAGTTAGTAAACAAATATAGGTTCAGAAAAAGGATGATCATCCTCCAACATGAGAGCTAAATCAGATGCCATAAAGAAATAATTCTTTAAATTATTGATAGAGAGCGGATTAATTGAAAAACGCCCAAGAACCTTATCTTTCACATTCTTAAGAATCTTATGATGGTTCATACCAACACCATTAAAAAGAGAATTATTTCTATCCGATCATAAATACCACAAAATTAGAGAATGAATAACTTTTCTGATATGGTATTTAGACATAATAAACTAAGAGTTAAGAATAGCATTAATAAACAATTTTGCATTGAAATAATTAATTTGAAAATATCATCAAAATAAGTCCAAGTTTTAATATCTAAAGGTCTAGAGATAAAAATAAGATGTTATTCTCCACATGATAACAACATTAGGACTTGAATAACAAAATAAAGCAAAGTTTATTTAAGTTATCATCAGTAGGAATGAACTTATACAAAATTCTCCAGATGAAAATAGCCATAGTGGAAGGAATAGTTTTATTCCAAATCATATAAAAAATATTAGTAACATCATTCTTGGATCTAAAAGCATGCCAATCATCCTTTAATCTAAAACCCCCTTCTTTGGACAAATTGCATAATAATAAGTCATCAGAGTTAGTGTTCAAGGGTAATTTTGTTGAATGATAGAGTCAAGAATAAAATTAGCAAGTTTAATGCAATTGTCTGCATTTCTTAATATATATATATATATATATTAACAAGTTTATCATAATCCCAATAGTTTTGAGTAATAAAATTGTTCACCTTAAGCGCCATAGTGGAAGAGGAGTTAATAATGGAATCAATAGATTGATCACCCAACCAATGATCATTCCAAAAGAAAACGTTTCCACTGCGAAGCCCCTAAGAAATGTGGGGCTTAACCACCCATTTAACCTTGTAAAGTCTTTGCCACATTTTAGAGTCACCTTTATTAAAAATGTTAATAACCGGGTACCTACCCTTATAATACTTAGCAAACATAAACTTAGCCTAGATGCTCACTTTAGCATGAAAGTTATACCATAACTTGAAAGAAAAAGCATAAGACAAATCATACATACTCTTACTCCCTAAGGATCCCAAATCCAACACACCGCAACACTTGTTCCAAGAAGACAATAACATTTTAAAATTGCTATTAGCCCCTTCCCAAAAATATTATAGAAAAGTCTATCAATTTTGTTGCAAATCGCATGAGTAGGTTGAAGAGTTTGGAAAATATAAATAGGAAGAGAAAAGAGAACATTCTAATGACAAATAGTCTACCCCCAAAACTAAAAAAATTAGCATCCCAAGACAAAAGCTTGTTTTGCAAAGATGTAATCAAATCATCAAAAAGAAAAGTGTTATTTATACCATTAAAAAGAGAAACCCCAAGGTATTTAATAGGCAACCGATCTTGCACAAAACCAATCAAACCTTTAATAGCCAAAATACTGTCATTAAGCACTTCGTTGGATGTAATAAAATAATGCTTGTGTTTATTCAGAGAGAGGCCACTAATAATTTCAAAATTATTACTGAAACCCATAATCTATTAATCCTATTTAAAGAAATATTTGTTAAAATAATAAAAATATCAACAAAACATAAATGAGAAATATGAAGACCACCCAAGGTTCTAAAGTAGAGGGTAGGGTAATTGTTAAAGAGGTTGGCATGGCCTCTAGATAAATTCTTAGTAGCAATAATAAAAAGGGCAAGGGACATAGGATCACCCTATCTTAAGCCATGAGAGGATTTAAAAAACCCAATGCTTTATCCATTCACAATAATAGAAAAATAAGACCATTTAATGCAGTTTCTAAAAAGATTGACAAAAACTAAATTAAAACCAAACAAATTCAAAATATTATAAAGAAAGTTCCAATTAATGTTGTCAAAAGCCTTAGAAATATCAAGTTTTAAGATAATGTTGCCACCGTTCATCCTAACATCCAAGTCATAAAAACATTCTTGGGCCAAATGTATATTATCATCAATAGCCAACCCCTTGACAAAACCCCTTTGAAATAGAGAGATAATTTTAGGAAGAATAGAAGTTAAATGACTCATAAGCATTTTAGAGAGCAACAAATTAAAAATGGTGCAGAGATTAATAAGTCTAAAATCATTCTAATTACTAAAAGAGTTACTTTTGGGGATGAAAAAAATAGAATTAGAAGTAAAAAATTTAGGATTAGTGTTACCAGCAAAAAAAATCCATAACATCAGAATAAAGATCATTACTAATAATATGCCTAACTTTCTAGAAAACTTAGTGGTAAAACCATCTGGCCCAGCCATAGTGTCACCATTCACGCTATTAACAAACTCTTTAATATCCTCTAAAGAAGGGGCTTTAGAGAGGAACTCATTATCATCTTGAGAGATGTGATTAGGGATAATATATGGGGTTATCAATATGACCTGGAGTAAAATCCTTTTTGATGGTTTTGAAAATGCTACACCGTCAAATTAACAATTTCCATAGCATCCTTAATAACATATCCATCATCACAATTGATTTTATTAATGGTGTTTTTGGCATGTTTCCTCCTAACCAATGCATGGAAATATTTGGTATTATTGTCACCTTGAAGAAGGTGCTTTGCAACCACTTTATATTTACAAAAAGCTTCCTCCTGAGCTTGTAATTTAAAGATACAATATTTATTATCCCTCATCAAATTGAAATTATCATCAGAAGGAAACAATTGACCATTAAGCTCAATAGTGTTCACTTTATCTTCACCATTCAAGATATTGGTGAAAATATTTTAAATTTTATGGTTCCACCAATTATTGCTTAAATATTTTTAGTTTAAACCAAATTCTCTTTATACTAATGATAGAGTTATTCGGATGCAAGGGGCATATCAATTTTCTTGAACTTTGTCAAGAAAAGTATCATGAAGCAACCACATATTTTGAAATCAAAATTGAGGCAAAGAACTCATATGCCTAGTCTTGAGGCTAATTAACATAGGAGATTGGACAGAAAGAGTCTTGCTAAGATGCTCAACCAAAATAGATTTAAAAGAAATAAGAAAAAAAATGTTAAACAACACCCAATCCAACTATTGCCATAAATTACAACAGTTCTAAGTGAAATTATTTTTAGAGATGCCAATGTCAACTGAATTACAATCCATTATTATATTATTAAAATCCTCCATAAAGTGATAGATAAGAAATAGAACCCCGATTACATTTAGAGGGATTAGTAATAGTGTTAAAATCACCACTAATAAGCACGAGCAAGTTATAAATACTATGAAAATTAGTGAGTTGATCCCATTAAACTTTTTTAGTATTACAAAAAGAGACAACATAGAAAAAAGAGGCACCATAATTTAAATTTAAAACTTCAATAATACAATGTAGAACTTGAGTGAAATCTCTAATGACATCTAGCTAAATAGGATCCTTCCATAAAACCCAACTCTTATTGTCAGAATTTGAAATAGCATGCTTAAAACCAAATAATCTAATAGTAATAAGTAATTTACCAGAAGTAATGAGAGTTTAAAGCAAAAAAAAGAATAGAATTAATGTAAATATGACATAAGTTATTAACCCTTAACCTATTGTAGGGGAAACATATGCCTCTAACATTCCAAATAATAGATTTAAACATTAAAAAGGTGTTAATGACTAGTTTGCAAATAGGTGGTCCTAGTAGATTGTCATGTGATGTTCTTATTTTTCTTACCTTTGCAATTTAGAAACTTGGTATAACTAGTGTCATTATCATATTTGGTAAAATATTTAGCCATAATATCCATATCCTTCAAATCAGTAAAAGCATCACTATGATAATAAGAGTTTAAGGTAAGCTTACTATCATTGTATAGACCCGTCTGCCTTACCTCTTGAGGCAATTCAGCCTCCTCAAAGGTATAACCATTCTCCATATTTTCTTTACTACTAATCTCAATTATAGAATTTCCTTCCACCAAAATGTGTTGTCCATCATCCTGATCATTAATAATAGATTGAGAAGTCATAATATTAGAATAATTATTATTGAGCATAATAAAGCCCATATCAGGCAATTTTTTGTCAAGAAGATGACTAATAGAAGATGATGTAACAATATTTTGATTAGTAGTGATAGCCAACATTTGCTCATCCACATTTTCATGACTTCTAGGTAACAAGGAGATAGAGTTAATATTGTCTCCCTGTACACGAATAGGTTCATCAACATTGATGGAAGCTGGTTTAGTATAATAAATGGAAAATTATATTGGGTCCTCAATTATCCTGCGGTTAAGTAATATTTCCCTCAACCACTACATTATTAAGAATCTAATTATCATGAGAAGCTAAAGGAACAACCTTCACTTATGACTATTTGGAAGAACCCTTCTTCTTATGAAAATGAGGATGTAACCTGTATCACTAATTTAAACCATGGCCATGAATTTTATAATGAGAATAAAAAATGGGTAGAATTTTAATATCAAATTTTGGAAATAAACATTCAACTCTGACCTAATCTAGATCTCATTAGGATGTTTCTTTGATAGATCCAACTTGAATAAAACATGACCAATAAACGGGCATGAGATAGAGGTAGTAGCATGGTCTGTCTATAAAGGCCTACCAAAAATTGATGCTGGACCAAACAAAATTTAATAATTAAAGAAGTGAAATCTCAGATATGAGAAGGAGATCCACACACGAGCAATAGGGGATTCCTCATAAACATCAAAATCTTGGGTTCATTTGAGTAACTACATATGGCATGCTTGAAAAAAAAAAAGCATATGGCAAGCTTGAATATAGAAGGATCTCCAAAAAAATGCATTTATAATCGAGATCAATATAGAGTTGAATTGAAATATGTCTCTGATCTAACAAACCGATATGAATGGAACCCTAAAGTTTTAGATTAATAAAAAATTTGAGTATGACATGCAGATTTGGCTGTCAAAGATGAACTTACAAACCAAAGTTAAAGCAAAAGGAGCGGCCAGCTGAGAAACCACATAATCATCAAACATAAAAGTAGGACAACCTTTGAAGGAACTTTGAACAAATTGAAGTTCAAAAACCAAAGAAGAAGTGCCATCCAAAACATCATTAAAAGATTGAGATTTTCCATCAAGAAATGAAGTAGATGAAGGGATTGATGACGAGGGACATCTCTCAAATCCTGAAAAGCTGAAAAGAACTGCAAAATAAAGCATGAAATGAGCAAAGAAAATAACAAAGAAAAAAATCAAAGAGAAAAAATCAACAAATCCATGCCAGGATAGGAGAAATAGGAGTTTGTGAGAGGAAACCCTAGATCCCCACAGAGTCGCCAGAGTGCACGAGAACAGAGGAGATGTGGGGAGTCCATAGAAGATAGTTTGAATGAATGCATGAGGTTAAATTTAGAATTCAAAATTAGAGATTTTCTTTTGACTGGTTTTGACCATTTTGACTAAGTTGACCAAGAAAACTTAGTTAAAGGTGGTAGCCCAGGGTCTTAACTCATAATAAGTATGAAGTGCTTTAGGTTGGAAGATTTGATGGATTTCATTCATTTAAATTGAAATGTTTAACTGAAGTTCATAAGTTTTCCCAAATTTAGATAAAGTTGACCAAGTTAACTATTGATTAGGCTAGGTTGACCAAACATGTTTAATCCATGAGGAGCAATATTTAAGTGAATGTGGTGAATTTCTATTCTGAATTGGAGTTTGTAAACTTTATTTAAGGTGTATGATCAATTGGACTAAGTTAAGTTAGCTCAAGTTTGTCAAATGAGTTAAACCTTGTGTTAGAAATCCAGTGTTGGTGAGTTCAATGTTTGAAGCTCCAAATGGTGAAGTTGATTAGTGATTAAAGTCAAGGAGTTAGTGCAATGTTGAGTGTAGTGCACTTAGCCTGTTGATTACGATTTTGAGTTTTGATGTTTAATTGAATTCATGTAAAAATGAGGTAAACAAATAACAAACATGATAATTTAAAGATGTTTTAACTAGAGGTCTCTCCATAATAAGCAAATTTAATTAGTCAGATCAAATAAATTCTAAGCACTTTATTACCTAATCAACCAAAGTTTTTAAAGGAAAGGATGCCCTTTGGGAAACATACACCAATCCATAAGAATAAGAATTTATACATTATTGGGAGATCTATTCCAAATAAGTAGATTTAAAGATGCTTGATTTTGAGGTATCTCTAAAATGAGGGGATTTAAGTGGCAGACCATGATAGTACTAAGTATCATATTACCTAATCAAGTAATATTGATAAGGAAGGAATGACACCGTGGGAACCAAAACCAATCCTTATGAATAAGAATATATATCTTTACAAGAGAACTATTTTAAATAAGTAGATTCAAGGATGCTCAAATGGAAGGTAACTACAAAATAAGAAGATTTAAGTGGTTAGACTTGGAGAATACCTTGGATTATATTTCCAAATTAACCATAATTCAAAGGGAAATGATGCTACTAAGGAAAACTTACACTAATCAATAAGAATACCCAAGTAGTTCAAAGTAGGATTTGGTGAATTTAAAATTTACTAGTTCTATAATAATTCTTTGGACCAAATCCCATCACTTGGACCAAGTTCATTATAGGAACATCAATAAATATATATATCAGAGTTTCATTTTATTTATTGAAACTTTAATTTATATGATATATACATCATAATATCTCTAAAAGATATTTTCTATTTATAGGAAACATATGGCAATTTTCTTTATAATCAACCATCTGGTAATACCCTACTTGATAGAATTTTTCCATAATGAATGGACGTTCCAACATCTATTAAAATTTACCTTCCAAATTCTAATGGGCCAAAATTGTTCTTCGTAGAACCAAAACCAAGTCTCCAACATAAATCGTTCTCATATGAATAATTTTGTCATGTGCTTGGATCATTCAAGATTTATATGTCTCAAGGTTTTATTGATCCAATAAAAATTTCTCTTATAAACCCTCAAGCACTTCTAATCATAGTCTAGCAATCTTTTATGATCTTATATTATAATATACTACAATTTGTAAGGAAGGAAGTAGTGCCTGTAAAGGGAGAACAACCTCTATTTTGAATACTAAAGGGAATCAAGTAGACTTAGTAGAAGTTCTATATATAATTTAATATACCAAAAAAGATTATTCTTAAATTTCATTCCATTGATGTTTATTATACTCTATAATTATTTCTAGAATTTTAACCAAATTTTTATTCAAGGGCATAACCAATCCATTTGCCTAAGTATGATATATGGTTTAGTATCTCTAATAGACTTTATGATGTCTTGCAAAGTTATTTATATTGGTTATTCTAAATGATAGACTATTATCATATACAATTTGATAAGAAATACCAAATCATAATATGATATGGTCCATAAAGAAGTTTAATACAATATGTGCTTTAAACTTTCTCAATGGAACTACTTCCACCAATTTGGAGAAGTAATATATTTCCTCTAATAGAGACTATTGGCCTTTATTTGATGGTGTTCATGTCAATGTTATCTATACTGCAGCTTTTGAAAGGCCAAAAAGAATTGTTTTATACTACTCCAATTCAAATCCTTCAACAAAAATGTTAGCAAAATTATTAAGTTTGAAAATTGTTGGGCTTCCTACCAAGCTTCTTATGGAGTGGTTAAAAAGGAATGGTGTAGAAATTACCAAGGCAATTACTCTCAAATCCTCAACAAAAAATTCAAGAGATCTTTAAAATCTCTTTTCTTTTGGAGCAAATTCAAACTTAAAGATTTGAACAAGTTGAAAGATGATCTCATGGAGGAGATTATGGTTTTACAAAGCAAAGAAGCTTCTCAAGGCCATCTCAATGATCAAGATTGCTGGAAACTTAAGGAGAAGGTGATGGAACTCAATTCTACCTTGGCAAGGTTGAATACTTGGTGGAAACAAAGGGCAAAAGTTAATTGGCTTAAGGAAGGTGATGGAAATTCCAGATTTTTTCACAATCATGCAAGTGCTAGAAGGAATGTCAATAGAATAATTAAGATTAAAGATGAAGATGGAAATATGATAAAAGATCAAGTTCATATGGAAGAAGTCTTTATGAGGTTCTTTCAAAAGAAATGGGATTTCAGAAAATCAAATTTGGAGGGATGGCCGAACCCAACAAATTGCTTGAATGAGCAAGATAGATGCATTCTGGAGGAAGATCTTTCTATGGCTGAAGTTCTTAATGTCTTGAAGCAATTGGAAGAGAATACATCGCCAGGTAAGGATGGTATTTCTCATTCTTTTATCAAAGTATATTGGAATATCATCAAGGAAGATTTTTGGTTAGCCTTATGCCAATTTTTTAAATATGGCGATTTGAATAAAGATTGGAAAGACACTCTTATTATTCTAATTCCAAAAATTTCAAATCCTACCATTCCTTCAAATTATAGACCAATTTGTCTATGCAACAAGGTGTATAAAGTGGTGGCAAGGATTATTGTCAATAGAATCAATTTGGTCATTTCTAAAATTGTCTTTATGGAGCAAGTGGCTTTCATTAAGGGTAGATCTTTACCAGATCACATTATGCTAGCTCATGAAATATTTCACAAACTCAGAATTTCTAAAGCTTCTTCAGGTCTTGTGGCTTTTAAAGGGGACATGGAACAAGCTTATGATTCTATGGCTTGGGATTCTCTTAAAGGAGTATTGGAATATTTTAAATTTCCTCCTCATTTTTCTAAGCTTATTATGGAATTTGTTATTAATCCAATGTTCTCAATTATTATCAATGGTAATTGTTCTAATTGGATCCAAGCTAGAAGTGGTTTTCGGCAAGGTTGCCCCCTATCACAAATTCTTTTTATTCTTTGCTCACAACTTATATCTAATGATTTTTATCATAGCTTATGTTGTATCAAGCTTTGTTCAGAGGGCCCTCGCATCTCTCATCTTCTCTATGCAGACGACGTCGTTATGTTTTCCAAAGCTAACAAGAAAGAAGTGACGGGTGTGAAGAGAATTCTTCATAAATTATGTGAATGGACAGGACAAAAAATCAATTACAGCAAATCCATCTTTATGTTTGGTAAAAATGTTGAAAGAAGAAGGAAGAGAAGTTTATCTAGAATCATGGGCTTTAAATATGTAAAAGAATTCCTTTACCTTGGAGTAAAGATGGCTTTAAGGAGGCTTAAGAAAGAAGACTTTCAATCTATTATTGACAAAGCTTTCAAAAAGCTTAATCAATGGGGCAACAAGTATTTATCTTTACCTGGCAAGATAATACTTGTAAAATCAGTTTTGCTTGCTCTTCCTATATACCACTCCACTCACTCTTTGGTTCTGAAAAAAATTTTGGCTGAACTGGATAAAATTTGTAGGAATTTTATATGGGACAAGAAAAATGGATCCAAAGGTATGCACTATGTGAATTGGAATGATATGTGTAAACCAATTGAATATGGTGGTAGAGGCCTACATTCAAATTTAACAATACCATCTGTTTTACGTGCTAGACTTGCTTGGAGATATATGCAACAAGATAATTCTCTATTAAACTTGGTGTTGGATGCTAAATATGGTAAAAATTTGTTGAAAGTAAATCACAATGGTTACAATTCGACAGCTTTCAAAATTCTGAATGAAGGATTTAAGTCTTTATTTCCAATTGTGAAATGGGAAATAACTAATGGCAAATCAGTTGATGCTTTCAAAGACATTTGGATCCTTGATAAAAGTCTTAATATGTGGCCTACTTTTGTAATTTCGGTGGAGGATAGGCCTTTCTTGGTAGAGACTTTCATTTCTGAAGGAAAGTGGAATGCAAACGAACTTAACAAAACCTTTGGTAAGGAGCTTATTGAGATTATTATGAAAATCCAGATTTGCAAAGATAAAAATGCTGATTCATTAGTGCTTATCAACCAAAAATCGGGTAAGACGATACCTGGACTCATAAGAAAAGTGCAGAATTCAGAATTGGAACCTGATATGCTTTGGAAATGGATAAAGAAGGCTAATTTAAATTCTCGGGTTGAGAATTTTTGGTGGAGATTAAAAAGAAATGCAATTCCTTCTATGCATTTCCTTTGCTATAGAAGAATTGATGTCAATGCTCAATGTCCAAGAGGTTGTGAGTGTAATGAAGATATGGAACACATTATCTGGGATTTCTCAAAGATCAAAGAGATTATACAACACTTAAACCGTTGGGGCTTTGGATTTCCTATGTTCACTTCTTGTGAACAATGCTTAAAATGGTTGGAAGATAATGTTTCAAACAAAAGGATGATGGTAAATCTTTACTGTAATTTGGTTTTTCTATCTTGGAAGAGTAGAAACAAGCTAATTCACGGTGATATAGAAGATAATTCCAGTTTTTTAGCTTCCAAGGCTATTGTACAAGCTTCGATTTCCAACAAAATTAGCTCTTCTAATTTGGGCTTTTGGGATGTCAATCAATCGTCAACATTGTCTAATTCTTGGCATCCTCCACCACCCAATTGGATAAAAGTTAATGTTGACGCTTCTCTTACTTCATCTTACAAAGCGGGTATAGCAGCTGTCTTTAGAGACAATAAAGGGAGATTCCTTTTTGCTTATGGTAAATCATTCATGCATTGGGATATTGGCCAATTAGAATTACTTGCTATTAATTCTATCAAAGAGGAGATCAAGGAATGGATGTTCAATTATAATGGCATATTCATTGAAGGTGATAACTCAAACATTATTTCTTACTTTAAAAAAGTTATGAATAAAGGGAAGCTAAAGGATGAAGGTATGGAATTTCTTTCTAAATTCAATTTTGTGATTTTTAATTGCATTAAGTTAGCAAACTTTTGTTAATGTTAGCAAACTTTTGTGCTAACTATGCTTTAGATAGAAACTTTAGTTGGGAAGATTGTTTACTTCATAAGATTCCTCCTCCTTTCATGAACATTTTGAAGGAGGAATCTACTTTGTAGTTTCTTTTCTTTGCTGTTTTTTATTATAAAGCTTTCGTTGGCTTTTCTTCAAAAAAAAAAATTGTTTGGATATAAGATATTCTATGATTGATGTTGAACTACAATGTGCATCTTACACTGATGGCAATAATGTGAAACATTTATGCAATCATCTATCATTGAACTCCAATAATATCCCATCCATTTTGGATTAGTATGATTAGTGCCATGTAATCTAGCATATACTTCTTCAATAATGTTATGTGCTTATAATTTTTTGAGGCAATGTATGCACATCTTATTAAAGAATCTTGGATATATGGTGTCATTGACTAGGATATATAATTAAGACCTTGTAATTTGGTTAGCAATTAATTTATCTTGGCTTTTCTTCCTTATAAGTAGTCATTGAAGAAGAGAAGAAGGGTGGTAAAAGGTTTATTTTCTCTTAAGAACCCCAAGAAATAAAAGAGTTCATGATCAAGAATAATTTCCATGACATTAGGGTAGTGGGTCGAAAGTACACTTGGTGCAATAATAAGGAAGGCCTTGCATGTATTTGGGAAAGACTTGATAGTGTTTTCTTAAACACTAAAGCCATATTGAATGTTCCATGTGTGGTGACAAAATAACTTCAAAGAATAGTGTATGATCATTTCCCTTTGTTATTCAATTTAGTTAATCATGTTGCTTGTAAGCATAAAGAGACCAGATTTGAAAATATTTGGTGTTCATATAAAGCTTCAAGAGGTATTGTTGCTAGGCTTGGAATAAAAAAGACCATGGGTCATCAGCTGATGTTCTTCAAAGGAAAATTAATTGATCCCCCAAATGCTTGTTCTTCTAGAGAAAAAATAAACTTAGGAACTCAACTAATTTTAAGTAAAACTTACAAAAAGAAATTTTGTTATTACAGGGTGAGCAGTCAAACATGAAGGCTTTGTGTTATGAAAAGTTGCTCTTGTTAAGAAAAAAGTTCATGAGCTGAATATTACTCTTGCTAGACTATCTACTTGGTGACAACAGCTTTCAAAGACTCAATAGAAGAAGGAAGAAGACCTAAATTCTCTTTTTTTTCATGCTTTTCTTCTGGTACGAGAAATGGCAATATGATTAACCAAATTTCCCATCCTGATGGTTGTATTGAGAGTCATCTCGAAGTGAATTCTTTAAGAACAAGTGGAAGAGGAATAAGTTTGAGTTAAACAATTGGTAAATATTTGAAGATGAAGATGAGCTTGATTTTATTTTTTAGGAAACCTCACGGAGGGTCCTATGCATTAATGTAAAAAATGATTCCACAGTCCTTAAAGGGATCTCATGCTCACTACTGCTCTAAAGAGCTACAAAAATAAAAGCAAAAAAAAAAAAAAAACCTACGAGCTCGAGTTCCCTACTAAGCAAAGATACAAAAAATCCTAGGTACATTCTACGGTGCATAAGAGCGAGCACCCAAAAAATGATAGAGGTACAAAAAATAATATTCAGCTCTATATTCTTCCTAAATAGCTCAACAGTAAAAAAACATGCATTAAAAGCAATCTAAAAAAGAGGTTAATAGACAGAAAAGAAAAATAACAATAGAAATAGAATTCAATAAGGTTATAGTGCCAATTGAATTCCAAATTACCACTAAAATTATGGCAACCCGACCCAAGAAGAAGATGACTCATAAGCCAGAAGTTGAGAATCAGATAGTGCAACATAAGGTTCATATCAGTAATCCCATGAAAATCAGCAAGAAAAAATATCTCTAAACATATCAACCCCAACCAAGAAGCCAAAACTAGATGATCCTTGATAATAAAAATAATCCCATCCACAAAAACAAATCTCCAAGAGCAAAGAGAGAGAGCCCCTAATTAAGGAAACCGTAGAGCCCATAAAGTGACCTGTAATAGGCCTCAAGAGACCAAAACCCTAAGCCCACGACATAGCAGGAGAAGAAACAACACTCTCCCTTAATGTGCACCAACAACATTAAAACAACAACCAGCTCAACCAAAAAATGCAGATATCCCAAACATCTATTATAGGTTACCATTCCAGTCAGACAACAAATACCAAAAACTTACACATAACCTCACCAACCTCATGGTTCATAATAATAAACTTCTAGAAATATAAATGATAGAATTCATAGAAATCATAAGGCAACAACCTGCCATTCTAAAATAGCTGCAACCATAAGGCCATAAAAAAAAAGGCAATATACCCAGCAACATAAATCTCCAATCAAAATAAAGAAGAGACAAAAATAACCCAGATGATAAGCGGAGGGCCCAACCAACTGAAAGAAATCACAAAGAAACTAGAGGAAATCAAAATCAAACCAAACAACCTCGTTAGGGAATGACCTGAGGAACACTTATCTTATGCATATTTAAAAGACCCCTAACATGGAGAGGTAAATTAGAATTAATGAAATCTGCCATGGAATACAACCCACAACGCCACCTGGCTATGGCATTAGCACAAGCATTACGCTCTACATCAATACCAGAAAAAGAGAAGTTAAACATGGTCAACAAATTCTTAATTTCACTCCTCACATAAAATAGATTGGGTGAGCAATTCTTATCATTCATCAAAATAAATGACTGATTACAATAAGAAGAACAAACCTCCACCATAATATTATTGTAGTCAAGAGAGAAACATAACCTTAAACCATAGAGAATAGCAAAAGTGGTAGCAGTATTAACATCACATTTATAAAGAGGGCCAGAAAAACTCAAAATGCAATTACTGTTGGAGTCCACTACAGGCCACCATATTCTTAGTGTGAACTGCATCCAAATTTAACTTAAAGAAATTACCAGGAGGTTTCAAATAAAAGATAGTTCTAGGGACATTTTGATAAACATCCTCATCCAGATTAATACCAAAGTCAATTGCAGCTATAAGGTGATTTTTAAAATTATTAGTAGAAAGTAACTTAGCAGAAAAAAGGTCCCTAATCTTATCTTTAACATTTTGAATAATCATATGTTGATTCATAACCACACCATTAAAACAAGAATTATTCCTATCTAACCATAAAAATTAAAGGATAAGAGAGGGAATAACATTCATGATATGACCTTTATAATTAACAAACCAATAATTAAGTAAAGATTTAATAGAAATAATAGCATTAAGGCAGTTTAAGTGTGAAATATCCTCAGCATATGTCCATGCCTTAACAACACAAGGACTAAAGACAAAGACATGATGCATATTGTCCATATGATAGCAACATTGGCATTTAGAGGGAAGAATGAAACCATATTTAATCAAATTGTCACCCGTAGGAATAAACTTATATAAAATATGCCAAACAAAAATAGAAATCATAGAATTAATACTTTTATGCCAAAATCATTTTGAAAATCTTAGAACCCTCTTTCATAGATCTAAAGGAATGTCAGGCATCCTTTAAACTAAAGTTACCATCTTTAGATAAGGCACAAAGCTAAAGATCAAGAGAAATCATGTTTAAAGGGATCTAAAAAATTAGCTAAGTAATAAAATTAGGTAACACATCATAAAGCTTCTCAACATCCCAACCATGATCATTGAAAAAATAATTAACCTTCATAGAAGCATTGGATGAAGTATTAATAATAAGAATCAATGGATTTTCCTCCCAACCAATGATCCTACCAAAAGAAAGTATTACCACCACCAAGGCCCCAATAGATAGACTACTCAACCACCCATTTAACTTTGCAAAGACTATGCCAAACTTTAGAATTACCTCTATTAAAATAACACGTGGTGGGATGCTTCCCCCCACAATTCTTAGCATTCATAAAATTAGCCCAAGGCTCAAGTTAGCATGAAAATTATACCATAACTTAAACAAAAAAGGAAAAGCCAAATCCTTCAATGACCTACAACCCAGAGCCCCTTCATCAAAAGTACCACATCATTTATTGCAGGAAGACCAATGGATTTAAAACTATTACTTGCCCCTATCAAAAAAACTTATTTAAAATTTTTTTAATCCTGTTATATATAACCTGAGTAGGAAGCAAAGTATTAAAACTATAAAAAGGAGTTAAACAAAGAGAACTTTTAATAAGAGTTAAATGCCCACCAAAGCTTAGAAAGTTAGAATCCCATGATGAAAGTCTATTATACACAATCAAAATTAAATCATCGAAAAGAAAGGATTTCTTTCTACCCTTATAAAGTGGCAAAATAAGGTACTTTAAAGGCAAAAAAACTTGATTGAAACCAGTTAAATTCTTAATAGCCATAATGCAATCCAAAGAAACTTTTTAGCAAAAATAATGCGACATTTATGTTTATTAATTTCCAGGGTACTCACCAATTCAAATTGTTGAAAAAAACTCAACAATCTATGAATCCTATTTAAAGAGGCATTAGTTAAAATAATAAAATCATCAACAAAACATAAATGTGAAATATGAAAACCTCCTAAAGTTTTAAAGTAAAGGCTAGGAAACATCTCAAAGAGATCAACAAGCCTTCTAGAAAGATATTTGGGTGCAATAATGAAAAGATTCAGAGAGATGGGGTCACCCTAACTTAGGCCATGAGATGCCTTAAAGAAACCATTAGACTTTCTATTAACAATGATAGAGAAATAAGGGCTTTCGATACAAAGCTTAATGAGATTGATAAAATTTAATTCAAAACCAAATAACTTCATAACATCATAAAGGAAATTCCAATCAATATTACCTTAAGCCTTAGCAATAACAAGTTTCGAAATCATATTACCACCTCTAACTTTAATGTCCAAATCATGACAAAATTCTTGAGCCAAAAGAATATTATCAGCAATAGCACGACCTTTGACAAAACCCATTTGAAATGGGGAAATCAATTTAGGTGGAAAAATCATTAAACTATTCATCAAAATTTTTTAAATCAGATTATAATAAAAGGTGCAAAGACTAATAGGCATAAAATCATTCCGAGAAGTGATAATTATTCTTAGAGATAAGCATAATAGAAGTAGCAGTAAAAAATTTAGGTATAGTGTTACCATCAAAGGAATCAAGAACAACAGAAAAGAGATCATTACCAATAATATGCCAAGTTTCATGGAAAATCTTGGTCGTGAAACCATCAGGCCCAACCACCGACTCAAAATTCATACCAAAAATAGTTTCTTTAACATCCTCAAAAGAAGGGGGCTTAAGGTAGAAAACATTGTCATCATGAGTAATAAGAAAAGGAATAATATTAGGATTATAAATAGAGGAAGGGTTGAAATTTTTATTCAAATAATTATGAAAGTATTGAACAACTAAGTTAGCTATTTAAACACCATCCTCAGTATCAGACCCATCAAACAAATTAATTTTATTAATGTAATTAATTTTGCATTTCCTCTTTAGCAGGCATAAAAATATTGTGTATTATTGTCACCTTCAGAATCAAGTCAAGTATCTGGTGGACCCTAAGCTAAGTAACCTTGTATACACACATTCAGGGAAGTGATTTAATGAGTTAGAGTTTTTTCTATTTTTTAAACTAATCATATATGACAATTTAAATCATACTAGACGATCATTTGAAAATATAAACCCTAATTAGGCCATCCATGGTACTTAAGCTTTTTTAACTGATCATACTAGATGATTCAAGATTGTATAAGATGATCAGTTCAGATTGTGAAAAATAGCCACCAATCATAATTTAGGTAATATTTTAATTTTCAAATTTTGTTCTGATCATACAGAATGGTATGCATCATCCTAGACAATTGATGACATTCATACCCATCTAATGATTAGGAGACTAATTATGGTTTCTAATGATTAGGAGACTAACTATGGTTAGTTTGATCAATCATATTATACAGGATGATCTACCTAGATCGTACTGGAGGATTTTTTATATTTTATAGGATGATCCTCTATCATCTAAAATGAAAACCATAATTTTCCTTCTAATCATGCAAGAGATCGTATTGGACATCCTTAGAGGGTTACAGGATGATATGTAGATCGCCACCCATCAACCCATATTATACTGGACGATCAATATAGTATCTTGAATTAATCATCCCAAACGATCACTTGATCATTCTAGATGATCTATACAAATAATTAAATTGTTCATACAGGGCAAATGTGATCATCCTGTCTGAAAGGGCAATTTTATACTAATCGTACAGAATAATCTGTCGATTGTACTGGATACTCTTTATCAATAAGTTAAAATTTAGGGATTCTTTTGAGGCTCTCTATTTAAGCTCTCTCAATCATCACTTGAGATAATCTTTTTTTGTGAAGGAGATCTGAGAGAAAGCTTAGAGAAGGAAGAGGGAGAGCTTGAGAGATAGAGAAATTCTTGTGAGGGGGAGTTGTAAGGGATTTTCAAAGGTTGCTCCAAGCAAGGTGTTCATCATCTTCTTCAAGCTGCTTATCTAGTTCCTTGTTGGCTCTGGGGTAGATCTTCATCAACATTAGATCAAGGTTCTCTACCTTCACCAGGTGGGTGAATAAGGATTTCCAAAGTTTTTTGCCTACTCTAGAAGGGAGTAAAAGGATTCCTAGGTTCTCTGCCTTTACCAGGTGGGTGAAAAAAGGATTTTTAGGTCCTCTACCTACTCCAAGAGGGAGTAAAAGGATTCAAGGTTCTCTACCTCACCAGGTCGATGGAAATATTTTGTAAGGGCTTCTTCGCCTTATTGTAGGAGCAAGAAGAGAGTCACTTCTATTTAGTGCAATACTTGGAGAGTGAGTCTCCAAGGAGTGGATCTAAGTCAAGTTGATTGAACCACTATAAATTTTGGTGTATTATTTCTATTTATTTATCGGCATTTTAATTTTTGCATTTTTCTATGATTTGATCTGTGGTCGAAATCCCTAATCTTTGTTTTTGTTCAATTAGTTTTTCTTCTGCATAAATTATTTATTTTAAATTATTCAAAAAGATTTCAAAACTATTTTCTTTTTCATCAAGAATTTTTTTAAATAACCAATTCACCCCCCCCCCCCCCCCCTTCCTCTTGGTTAGCCTCGGGATTAGTTCTTTAGGGTTTAACACCCCTCACGAACTTTTATCTTTTTTTTTTTTCTAAAAATAGTTTATTTGTATGGTTTATAGAGGAGTTCAATCACTTTTTTAATTTCATTCTTTATAGTGCTTCTCTAATTTTTTCATAGGAGTGTTAACTAAGGAAATTCAGAGAAGTTTTAGATACATTTCATTAGAGTGTTTGACTTATATTTATGGAAACAATTTTGTAAGTTTAAGGAGTGTAGAGGATATCATTATACCATCTAGTGATACATTTTTTCTATACTTTCTTTCTTTTCTGTAATTAATGAAAATGAATATGCTTCATTTGTTCTTCTTCTCTTGTTAAATTCTCTAGTTTTGGATTGTTGGTATAAATAAAATATGGAGTACTAATGAGTTCTCTTCATCAATAATTTCATGATGTTTTCAATATACGATGAATTCATTTAATACACATTGTGGTCATATGTGTAGTTAATATCAAGTGTAATGTGGAGCTTAGGAATATAAAAGAAAACAAAATCAGGTATGCTGGATGGGTATGATGCAAGCATAGGCATAGTGCTTGTCACATATCAAATTTATAGAGATGAAAGTTTTAACAGTACATGATTTAATTAGTCATCTAAGATTTTTATTGGGTGACATAATATAAGATTTTAGAGTGGTATTAGGTTATAAGAGTTTAATTTATACGTTATTCCTCACGTTTGGTTGAATGGATGATGATGCATATGCTCTGAATAGCATCAATATTAAAGAGAATCATTACGAAACATATTTTATTTACATACCAACAATCTAAAACTATTTATTTAAATAGTTTTTCATTAATTTTTTTTTTATTTTAAATTAATTAATTGAATCTCCAATAAAATTTATTTTAATTTAAGTAGGATATTTGTTATTGTTAAAGTAGACATTACTAGTATTTTGTAAGTAAATATTCTTCCCTAGGGGATTGATACTCTACTCTATCATTATATTACTTGATTTAACAAGTACACTTAAGTATGTTAAGTGGGGTTTTTATAGTTTTTATATTAAAAAACCAAGCATTGTTTAGGGATTGAGATAACATTAAATCATTTTCATAATTTTTTAGGTTACTCTATCGCACCCATCAATTTTTTGGAGCCAATGCCGGGGAAGAATTTATTTTCCTTAAAAATTTACTATATTATTAAATCATTTAAATAATTAGTTCTACTATACTTTTTTCTGTTATTTTAATTTACTGATTACATATATGAGCTTGCATGCTTGCAAGACATAAAGGGGAGGCACGTTTAAATTTTAATTCTAAAATTCATAACTCTTTCTAAATTAGAACCAACAAATTTTTTTTTAAAAATGGATGACTATGTTCAAAATATAGATATTTATAGACCTCTTAATGATTTTTTAAACCCTTTAATATAAGGAATTCACCAAAGCATAAATAGACCAACCATCTAAGTAAATAATTATGAATTAAAATCTCTAATCATTTAGCTGGTATAAAATTCTCAGTTTGGGGCAACTCTTATTGAAGACCCTAACCTACATTTAACCAGTTTCATAAAAATTTATGCAATATTTAAGTATAACGGTGTTAGTGATGATGTCGTTAGACTTATATTATTCTCATTTTCTCTAAGAGATAAATTAAAATTACGGTTAAATTTCTTTACCCCCGGTCTCTATTACCACATGGAATAAACTGGTCAACAAATTTCTAGAAAAGCATTTCCCACCTTCTAAGACTACCAAACTTAGAATTGAAAATACTTATTTTATTTAAATAAAAGGAGAATCTATTTATCAGAGTTGGGAGAGGTTCATGGAGATACTTAGGAAGTAATCTCACCATGCCTTACCTATTTGGTTGATAATTTAAACTTTTTTCAATGGACTGGCAGGATCCCTTAAAGCCATAATTGATGTTGGAGCTATGCTTATGAATTAATTGAAGAAATGGAAACAAATAACTTTTAGTGGTCTGCTAACAGGGTGAATCCTAAGAGAGTGGCTGGAGTTTATAAAACTGATTCTTTATCTATTTTAATTACTCAAGATGTTGTTATTTCTAATAAATTGGACGAATTGAAGGTTAATAATGATCTTAAGAGACATAATGCCACTATGCCAAGATATGTAGCACCGTAGTGTTATCCCATATAATTTGAATAAATATATCATTAAAGTAATAAGAAGGAATCCTTGGAAAATATTGTTCTCCAGTTAGAAATACGTACAAAAGAATAATCAGTTTAATGCTCTAAAAAAATTGAAGATCGAATAGGGCAATTGGCTAGGTTGATACATTATCAAAACTTTGTAGAACTATGTTATAATATCCAACTTAGAAGTGGGAAAGGGTTAGGAGACCCTTATAAAGAGAAATACCAACCATTTGATAAGGATGATAAAGAGGAATGGCAAGAAAACAAGACCCCTTCTAAGCAACCTAAACATATTGAAGAACTTAAAAGATTTATAAAAAAGTTATTGATAGACCTCCATACCCTTTCCCTGAGAGGTTGATTAAACAAATTCTTAAAAAAAGTTCTCAAAGTTCATAGAAGTGTTTAAAAAATTAACCATTTATATCCCCTTCTCTAAAGATTTAGACTAAATACCCACTTATGCTAAATTTATCAAGGATATTCTAAGTAAGAAAACGAAGATATGTGATTATGAAACAGTGGCACTAACAGAAGAATGTAGTGTCATTTTACAAGAGAAAATTCCTAAAAAACTTAAGGATCTTCGGAGTTACCATTCCATTAACTATTAGAGATAAATTATGTGGGAAAGCTTTATGTGACTTAGGATCTAGCATTAACCACATGCATTTATCCATCTATAAGAGGTTAGATAAATGAGGGCTTCAATCTACTTTATCACTCTTCAATTAGATGATAGATCTTTTATTTATCTAACAGGAACAATATATGATGTTCTGATTAAGGTTGATAAATTATTTTTTTCTATTGATTTTATTATTTTAGGCATGGAACAAGATAGGAAAACACCTCTCAATTTAGGAAGACCTTTTTTAGCAATAAGGAAAGCTATGATTGATGCTTAAAAGGGAGAATTAATTTTGAGAATTCAAGACAAAGAGGTGACAATTGATATATTAAAATCTATAAAATTCTCTCAAAAAAGGAAAGAAAATTTTTTTAGGTAGGATTCAGAGGATGTATTAGTAGAAGGATCTCAAAGAAAAATTGTTCAAAGGAGAAGTGATTGAGGAAGAAGAAGATGAATAAAATAAAATGCATCTAACATGTCCATTGAAATAAAATTTATAAAAGAAAGTCAAAATAAAGGACATTTTCAATTGTTGACAACTTCATCTTTAGATTCATCTTTAGATGAAATTCTGAAACCATATATTCAAGAGGCCCCAACTTTAAAACTTAAAGTTTTACATTGTCATCTTAAATATGCATATTTAAGAAAAAATTTCACTCTTCCTATAAGCCTTTATGTAAATCTAGACCAAAATCAAGATATTATTTTGATTAAGGTTTTAAGTAACTATAAAAAAGCTTTTGGTTGGACTATTACTGGCAGTAAAGGAATTAATCCTTCTATTTATATGAATAGAATCTTAATGGAAGCAAATTCTATACCTAAAGCTAATTCTCAAATAAGACTTAATCCTTAGATGAAATATTTTGTTAAAAAGATATTCTTAAATTTTTAGATGATTGGCCCAATTTTTTATAGTTCTTGCATTAGTCCCATTCATTTTATTACTAAAAAGAGAGAATTGACTATTATATCGAATGAACATAATGAATTAATACCCACTAAAACCATCATAGGTTGGAGGATTTTAATTGACTATAGGAAACTAAATAAAGCAACTAGAAAAGATAATTTTCTTTTGTCATTTCTTGATCAAATTCTTGATAGGTTTGCAAGGCATCAACTTTTTTGCTTTTTAGATGGATATTCTAGTTATCAACAAATACATATTGCACCTAAGGATCAAGATAAGACTACTTTCACTAGTCCCAATGAAACTTTTGCTTTAGGATAATGCATCTATGTTTATGTAATGCTTCTATACTTTCAAAGATGCATGATGTCTATTTTTTCAAACTTAATTGAGCAAGGTATTGAAAGATTCATGGAGGAGATTTTTGTATTTAGCACTACATTTAGTTCATGTCGGATGTATCGAAATAAATTTAGTGCTGGATTGGGAAAAATGTCAATTTATGATCATTGAAGGCATTGTCTTAGGGCACAAGATATCTATAGAAAGATTAGAAGTTGACATTACAAAAATTTAGGTGATTGAAAATTTTTCTCAACCCAACTTTGTTAAAAGGATTAGAAACTTCTTAGGACATGTTGATTTTATAGAAGATTTAAAAAATTTCTCTTAAATTTCTAAGCCTTTATGCCATTTTTAGAGAAACATGCCCCTTTTATATTTGACTTTGCATGTCATAAAGCTTTCAGTACTCTAAAGCATCATTTGACTATTGCTCTTATTATTATCAATCCTAATTAGTCTTTAACTTTTTTAGTGATGTGTGATGTCAGTGATGTTGTTGTTGGTGCAGTTCTAGGGCAAAAGAGAGATAACAAATTCCATGTTATTTTTTATGCTAGCAAAACTTTGAATTTTGCACAATCTAATTATAAAACCACTAAAAAATAATTGTTAGCTATTATTTTTTCTTTTAAGAAGTTTAGATATTTTTTGAATGGTACTAAGGTTATTGTTTAGATTGATCATGCTACTATCAAATATCTTATGATAAAGAAAGACACCAAACCAAGACTGGTTAGGTTGATTTAATTATTACAAGAAATTGATGAAAATTGTTTTTATAGAAAGGGTATTGAAAATCAAATTATAGATCATCTATCTAGACTTGAACAATACGCATTACTTGAGGTTTAAATTGTTGAAAAATTCCCCAATGAATATTTATTTTCTCTCCAAAAGAATAAATTATCATTGTATGTTGATATTGTAAATTTCCATTGTAAGTGGAATACTTCCTTATGAAGTATCTGCATCTAAAAAAAGAAGCTTGTGCATAATACTAAATCTTACTTTTGGGCTGAACCTAATTTATTTAAAACTTACAATGTTCAAATCATAAGAAGATGTGTTCCTGATGAGGAAATAAATTCCATTATTAGTGATTGTCATTATTCCAACTATGGGGGACATTTTTATGGAAATAGAACTGCTTCTAAAATTCTTCAAAATGGATTTTATTGGCCTACCCTATTCAAGGATATGAAGGAATATGTAAAAAAAATATGATCAGTGCCAAAGTGAAGGTAATATAACTAAAAGAAATGAAATACCAATAAATTATATTTTGGAAATAAAAAAAGATGTTTGGGATTATATTTTACTGGACATTTTGTGCCATGATATGGAGACAAGTATATTCTTATTACTATGGATTATGTTTCTAAATGGAGTTAATGTGTGGCAACTTATAAAGCTAATGCTCAAATTGTGATTAATTTCTTAAAGAAAAATATTTTTTTTAGATTTGGAATGCCAAGAGTTTTAAATAACAATGGAAAAAGTCCTTTTTGTAATGAAAGAATAGAAATATCCTTACAAATTTTGAGATTTTCTATATAATAGCTACTACTTACCATCTCCAAATTAGTGGGTAAGCTAAAATAAGCAATAGGAAAATCAAGACGATATTGAAAAAAATAGTTAGTTCTAATAGGAAAGATTGGGCAATTTATTTGGATGATGCATTGTGGGCCTATAGAACTGCATTTAAAACTCCAATTAATATGACTCCTTATAAATTAGATTTTGGGAAAGGTTGTCATCTTCCTATGGAATTAGAACATAAGGCATTTTGAGCGATCAAAGAATTGAATTCAAATCTTGGGAGGTTCAAAGAAAAAAGACTGGAACAATTGAGTGAATTAGAAAAAACTTAGAAATGAAGCTTATGAAAATGCAAAAATTTTCAATATAACAGGTCTTCATGAATGCATATAGTGGCCATATATGTACTTGAAAATAACTGTAATGTGGAGCCAAGGAATAAAAAATAAATATAGAGTTAAAATATGTACGGTGAGCATCGGGGTGTAACACTTGGATGCATATCTAAGAATCCACCGCCGAAAGGTCCCGACATTAGTGAGAATAAATATCGAGACTAACATCTCTAGAAAAAAATATATTTAAAAGAATGGTGTAACATCTAGTGTGTACCCCTAGAGATCCTCCATTAAAGAAATTCATTAAAACTAGGCCCCAAATATGACCCATATAGATAATATTATCGATGGTTGACAACTTGGAGAATATTATTATGAAGTGCAATAATAAAACATTTACTAATTCTTATAATCTTGGTTGGGTATCTCAACTTGCTAGGAATTTGTTCTCCTAGACTGTCTTCCTTTCCTCTTGTAAACAATCTCAATT
Source organism: Dendrobium huoshanense (assembly GCA_016618105.1). Classification (NCBI taxonomy): domain Eukaryota; kingdom Viridiplantae; phylum Streptophyta; class Magnoliopsida; order Asparagales; family Orchidaceae; genus Dendrobium; species Dendrobium huoshanense. The sequence goes on from CM028347.1 coordinate 44,156,993, forward strand.
AAGTTCCTCTTCATTCAATAGTAATCCTTTTCTTTCTTTTCCTATGTCCAGCAACCTACCACGATTAACTTTGCTACTATTAACTGATTTCAGCAAACATTATTAAATTCCATCCTTTTTAACCATATATTTCAGCAAAAGTTCATTTTAGTAACTATAAATTGTTTTACCTGGACTTTATCCTCCCAACTGAGCCTTCACGAATCCTCTAGAACCCACTCACAACAACTTAACAAACTCCAGATAAACTTATATGCTGTAAAACAAATTTGGAATGAGAAGTGAACTAAAACCTGTTTTATATCTCAGTGCTCTTTCCACTTAGCCCACCAAACTCACCCATAGCCGTCAGATTGCAGCATGCCAAAATATATCCCTTGCATGCTCAGATTAGTGGAATATCAACATTAGAATATATATTAAATAAATGATATGCTACAGTATTATATCTACTATCTAGTTAATTGTTAATCAACTAAATTGATTAATCTATTAAATGAATTTACATCCATATAAAACTACAATAAAATAAGTTAATATTCATAGGAAGTTAATGCTTATATTATTTTGATCATTTTGAGGGCATTACAAGAACTTCCTGGTCTCCCAATGTAGGGTGAGCTCCTTGGTAGTTGTGGGTGAGTGACACTAGTCGTTCTTCTTGGATGAGTTTTTCTATTGGTCTTGAGTAAGTCCTTCGAGGGATTTGGTCTTGTGAGAGAATGCACTCGTCATGACCTGGTCATTACCTGTCAAAACACCTGAAAAGACAATTATGGGTATAAATTTATTTCCTGGATTCACTCAGCCTTTTGGCAGGCTAGTGGTGAAAAGGGAGAGCTAATGAAATTAAAGGAGACAACATAATCTAAAAATAGAGAAATAAATACAAATTTATAGCCTTATTTTTACTATAGTCTCGAGGATTGTGTTGACCTTGCAATGATGTTGCTGGTTAAACGTATAGCAGAATTTGAGCAGAAACGTACCATGTTTAATAATTTTTCTGATTCCATTTCAAGGTGTGTTTATTGAAATGAAGATCAAATTCTGCTCATCGTCTTTAAAATTTTACGAAGTGTTTTTGTTTTTTATTTCAGGTGGTGTATGAAGATCTTCCATCAAACTTATGTGCTATACGTGATTTTGTTGAAAATAGAGTAACTGTTATGAGTGATACTCCAAATAAGGCAGTGTCCTCCCCAGCTGAGGATGAAAATTTGCTAAAAGAGAATATTTCTAGAATTAGTTCTTCTAATGCATTGAAGCACAGGCCTAAGGTTCCAGGATTGCCGAAGGATTTAAATATATCCTTAAAGATGAAATTGTTAGATTTATTATCAAAATATGGTCAAGAAGGTTTCATGCCCATGAGGAAACAGCTTCGCTTGCATGGAAGGGTGGATATAGAGAAAGCAGTCACTCGGTTGTGTGGATTTAGGAAGATTGCGAGTTTGATGAACCTTTCCCTAGCTTACAAACAAAGGAAACCTAAAGGCTACTGGGATAGCCTTGAAAATCTGCAAGAAGAGGTAACTTAGAACTTTCTCTGTGGTGCTACAAGGTTTACTTATTTTCTTCAAAAGTTCTTGGTCTATTCCTATGTTATTAAGTGTTCTTCCATCCTATGTTATTTATTTTCTTGTATGCTTTTTCTTCGTTGTTCAACTCTTTGTTTCTCCTCATTAGAAAAGTCGATTCCAGCGAAATTGGGGAATGGATACTACTTACATGCCCAGTAGAAAATCTTTTGAGCGTGCAGGTGAGATTTTTTTTTAAGGCTTTTCTAAGCTTTATATGACAATAATAAAGTTTTAAAATTTTTGGGATGTTGCCCAGAAGAAAGGTGGATCGTGATGGAGATAACCAACTGGATTCTAAAGCTTCTAAGGAGATCGTGGACCAAAGAACGACATCACATAAGCCAATTTTTTCTAAGGATACACAGAAGTGGCTCACGAAACTTAAAAATTTAGACATAAACTGGGTCGAGTAGAAGCTTGCGGACTCTTAAACTAATATCCCATTCTGTTCTTTCTCTCATCTTTTTCCTTTTCAGTCTTGTTTATAATTTTTTTGGAATTTTGTTGATGTATGATATCATTGTTTCTAAGTAAACATTTGATCTTTTTGATTAAAACTTAGTCCGTCTCTACTAGCTTGTGGTGTAATTTTCTCATTAGGAAAAAAGAGGAAAATATATAGTCCTAAGTCCTGGGTGGTCCAAAAACAATCAGTTGTCCTAACATGTTTTTTTAACCTTTGTAAAGTCGAAAAAATGACCGAGGATTTCTGATTGAAATTTGGTGAGTTTTCAACTTTTTAAATTTATAATACGTGAAAAATTTAGCAATTTAATAATATATTTATCTCAAAGTTAATTTAAGAGTTCTAAATTTATTTTGACCAAATTTTAATTAAAATATTCTTATTAATTTTTTTCGTGTGTTGTCTTTAGTGGCGACAATTAATACTAATATTTAAAGTATATTGCTAACTTAAATTGATGTACAAAAAAGAATTCTTCATTTACAAAACAAATTTGATTTTAGATGCTCCATATATAATTCATCAAGTTGAAGAAATATATTCACTATTTTATTTTTAGAAAATAGATTTGAAAGTTCACTTTGAATCAATGTTCCCCTCCTCAGAACCATCATCGGTTAGAGATAATTCAGTTTTCTTTGTTGGTTTGGCTGAAACCAAAGTCTCCATGATTAACAAGACTGATGTTGGTCGTATCACTGGCAACGGATGGGATTTCTTTCACCAACCTGCAGTTGGCAATGCAGGAGGTATTATGATTATGTGGGATAGCAATTTGGCTAGCTTTACTGTGATTGAACATACCTCACAGGTTGTCTTCGGCGCTTTGACTACACCAAATAAAGGCATATGGCATGTTGCCATGGTGTATGGTCATAAGGACTTTCAAGTCAGACGTGATCTTTGGAATTGTCTTGACAAGGTTATGATGACTGATGTACCCACGATCGTGGGAGGAGACTTCAATTGCCTCCTTTCTGCTGAAGACAAAAGAGGTGGCAAACGATTTAAAATGACTAAAGGAACCGAAGAAATGAAATCTTTTATGGTAAATCAAGACCTTCATGACTTAAACATTGTTGGTCCTAAATACACTTGGTGCAATAATAAGCACGGAATTACTAGAATTTGGGAACGACTGGATCGCTGTTTATTAAACTCACCCGCCTTACAGTTGGTTCCATCTGCATATGCCAAGCACCTTCCACGAATTGCTTCAGATCACTGTCCAGTGGCTTTTAAGCTGGACGACACTATGCATTCTCATCCTAAAACCTTCAGATTTGAAGATACATGGAGATCCTATCCTGCTACCAAAGGCATTGTTGCTAAAGCATGGAATAAGCATGATTATGGTGATGACTCAGAGATCCTGAACATTAAAATCAAGAGAACCTTGAAATCCTTTTTTTTTTGGAATAGAAACAAATACAAAAGCTTAAATCAGCTAAAAGATGAACTGCATAATGATATTCTAAAATTGCAATTGCAAGAAGAAGAGGCGGGTGGTCTCAGTCCTGAAGATCTTGACACGCTCTGCAGTAAGGTTAGAGAATATAATGTCACTCTAGTTAGACTATCTACATGGTGGAACCAACGAGCCAAAGCCAAATGGAATGAAGATGGTGATACTAACTCTAGATTTTATCATACCTATGCAACGGCTAGGAAGAATGGCAAGTTGATCAGACAAATTAAGGATGAGAACAATACCACGGTGGATGATTTGGACAGAATTGAATCAGTTTTTTTAAATTTCTTTGAAAACAAATGGAAGCCAAGAAGCTGCAATATCCAGAACTGGCCTGATATTGATTGCCTTATTTCAGGATTTTCAGAAACTGAATTCTTTAATGCCATCTCCCAGCAAGGCTCAAATAAATCTCCGGGTTTAGATGGCTCAACTGCTTCGTTCTTCAAATTCTATTGGGACATTATTAAAGATACTACTTGGAGAGCTATCAATCATTTCTTCTCCACTGGACGCATGAACGGAGCTTGGAAAGACACCTTGATCGTTCTTATTCCCAAGACCAATAATCCGGTAACTCCCTCCAATTTTCGTCCTATAAGTCTTTGTCAAACTATCTACAAAATTGCTACTTCTATGATAGTTAATAGACTCAAAATCTTCATTCCTAAACTCATCACCGAGGAACAAGTCGCATATGTTCCGGGTAGATCTATGTCAGATCACTGCCTCTTGGCTCTTGAAATTTTTAATAAATTCAGGATCTCTAAAAATAAGAAAGGCTTAATGGCGATCAAGCTTGACATGGCCCAAGCTTTTGACAGTATGTGTTGGAAGACATTGGAAAATGTCCTTCACTGGTTTGGATTCTCGGGAAGTTTCTCCAACCTCATTCTAGAATGTGTCACAGGAGTTCGGTTCTCTATTCTCTTGAATGGTAAAGGAACAAGATGGATTGAAGCCAAGAGTGGCTTTAGACAAGGTTGCCCCATGTCACCTTACCTTTTTATTATGTGCTCTCAACTTCTGTCTAGCTTAATCCAGCAAAGAGGTCTTCAAATTGGCATCCATACATCCAATAGAGCTCCTAAAATCACTCATTTTCTTTATGCTGATGATGTTCTTTTGTTTGGCAAAGCCTCCGTCTCTCAGCTTCGCGTAATGATGAATTTAATCAAAGAATATTGCGGATGGACTGGGCAAGGTGTAAACCAGAGCAAATCACAGATTATCTTTGGGAGTTCTACTAATCAATCTCTGAAACGTAAGATTGGTAAAAAAACTGGATTTAAGATTGTCAAGGAATTTCACTATCTTGGCATTAAAATTGCTTTGAGAAGGCTGGCAAAGAATGACTATCAATTTTTCATTGATCATGCTTTAGATAAA